>PVKA01001084.1:0-159805 GCA_004027165.1 Ctenomys sociabilis | reverse complement strand
CATGGATGACACAGACAAAGGAACTACAGAATAATGTACAGGACTACAAGATAAACCCTGAGAGGACTTCAATGACCACATAGGAAATATAAAGTTCTTGTGTTGGTATATAAGTTTTGATCTACCTAGGTCTTAACCATCCAGCAGAAAAGTATAAAAATGAAGTATGCATCATGAGCCCATAATATTAAGCTGAGCTATAAATGGATATAGTCGACAGTTTCTTTGAATAACTCATTATGGTTGCAGATTGCTGGACTGTGTTGGATTGTGGTGTCGAGTTCAAGCACCTAAGTTAGTTGAATGTCAATGGAGTGCCCACTTTTGACAGGTGTAGACAAAGGAAGGGTTGTAGAAGGAAAAAATCATGGTGTGTGTGTATAGACAGTACAGTTGGGATAGATAACGCTGTGCTTCTACATAATTCTTTGAGAGGCAAGATCTGCACTAATGGTGGTTGGACAGGATATTATGTCAGCTTTTAGTACTATGGTCATCCACTAGGTAAATAATTATTGAATTTTTGATATAATTTAGGTATAAAAAAGTAAGATAAGTAAGCAACTACACTCTTAATTCACTGATAAGAGATATCTGCTAAAATAGTATCTGTAAATATAATATCATGTATGCACCTTTTACAATACCAAAACGTTATTAAAACAGTTTGCAATGTATTAATTCATCGAATCTGTATGGTTGTCTTGAAACTGTCTGATTGACATTTGTCTTTTAATAAAATAAAAATAAATGAAAAAAAAAAAAAAAAAGAAAAAGGCAGGGAGTCACACCCTCCCGGGTTACCAGGGACCCACTCTGAGAAGGCCTCACCTATCAGTATATGTAACCCCTGACCTCAGCAATGGGTGAATGCCCTGGTGAACATAGCGACCTTGTGATCCAATGACTTCCAAACACGTGGGAATTTGGAAGGGTTTCTAAACATAAGCCAGTTCCAGAGTGAGAGCCACTGTCTCCTTACATGGGTTGATCCCACAACTGGTTCTCCCACCAGGCTTGCGAGTCAGCCTGTTTCGAGTTTTTTGATGTTGGGTTGGAAGCTTTTCAGTTAAGACTTTGAAATCTAGCCCACTTTTGAATACTTTTAAGGAGAATGGAACAAAAAATGACAAAGAAGTTTGAACTATAAATAACTCAGTGTGTATCTTACTCTTCATCACTGAAACAATCTCTATACATAATAATTGGGAACAGCCAGCCCACATTAATCTAGACTATACACTGCCTCCACGGAGAGGACACATGTTATCTTCTCACTTGAATCTCAATATTTATCACTCATTTTTTTAAAGAAAGGACTCACTAATGTAAAGGTCAAAAAGTAGCTCACATGTGATATAAATTCATTAATCTTTCTTGTTGTAAGAAACTACAGTATGCATGTACATAAACACAGTTAAGGTTGCTTTGGTACTGGGAATCAGAATCAGAACCTGGCTCCAGCCAGGTATTCACTTGTATTGCTGAGCTACATCAGCCCACTATACCACTTTAAGTGACTACAAGTGACACCCAGTCTCCTCCCATCACAAGTCTGTTCTAGCTAATCCCATAAGGCCATCAATATCAATAAGTGGCCAGAAATATCAGAGGCAGAGCTTTGGGCAAACTGATCAGAAAAATTGAGTCATTCTAATCAGATTTTCTCAGGAATGCTAATGAAGAGAGCATGCTGTGAGCTCTGAGTTATCTGGTCTTGTGCACACTTGTTGATCATTAGAGATGGGAAGTTTATCATTAAAGAAAAAATTAAAGAGCTTATTGGAAGGTAGGCAGAGATAACTCAAGCACTCTGGGGGGAAAAGACCCATGGAAGTACATTACCTGCTTACAGATGTCATTGCTTGTTGTGAAAGAAAGTGAATGATAAAAATTGCTTTGCACTATGACCAATGTCCAGATCAAGGCATAGGTGGTATAGAAGTCCTTAGGTGGGACTTGATAATGAGAAAAGATGGCTGAGGGACAATTGATCAACAGCCTCAGAAGATGGTACAGTAAACAACTTTCCTCTTCTACCCTGTGTGGACCTACCTTGAGGTTTGCTTCTTTTTTTTTTTTTGCCTTTTTGAGACAGGGTCTCACTATGCAGTTCAGGCTGGCCTTAAGCTCACTTTGTAGCTCAGGCTGGTCTCGAACTCATAACAATCCTCCTGTCTCAGCCTCCCAAGTGCTGGGATTACAGGCCTGCGCCACCACGCCCGGCTGAGGTTTGCTTCTGTTGTGTTTCTCTGTGGTGTTACATACAAATCATTATAGTAGACTGCAGGAATTTGCCACCAGAGAATATACTTTTAATTTTTATTTCAGTCATCAGAAATGAAAGCAATTGCAGGAAATAATGACATTTTATTATATGTGACTTGCTTTATGTTTCTTGGTACAGGGAGTCCTTTAAGGAATAGAACAGCTCAAATAAATCTTAGAGATCATTACCTTTAACTCCTTCTTTTTGTAGAGGAAGGAATGAGTCAGGAAAATTAAATGATTTACCAAGGTCACAAGAGCTATTTGACAGATGGATGGGTAGGGCCAATTCTGTAGTCCTAGGAAATGCTTCATAGATGCAGCAAATATATCACATGGGTGAGCAGTAAGATAGTGTTTTTAAACACAGGTTATGCCTGCAGATTATATATGAGATGAAATTTTGATGACACATGTGCGCCTCAGCCATTGATATATCTGAGAATTATCAAATTAATGGGTCAAGTCTGACAAAAGTAAAGTGTTGGTCTTGATGGGATAATGTTAAATAAATGTAGCAGTCAAGTTAGTGTGGTGAAAAACGGGGCTCTTGGAAAAGTGCAGTGACTTGGGACATCAGTGTTGCAGATGAAATGACATAACTGATTTCTCTACTCACTAGGTCATAGGTAGCCTTCCCATTTATCATGGGGTGATTGATTCTGCTCTCTGATTTCATCTACTTCTCAAAATGGAACTGTTATCACAGCAAGCCCTATAGGTTTTTCAGAGGCCGCTACAAAAACTGTTTGGATTTCTTCACATATGAGTGAATGGCCCATGCTTTTAGAGGGATGAGTCACTTAAGCATCTTAAATAGATGGCTACACAAACCTGAATTGCTGTTAAGAATATATATGAGTGTTGGATATTATTACTTGTATAGAGAATAAAACATCATGAGAAGATATTTTATGCAGGGTAAAAGACTATCATTTACCCTGCAATAATAAATAGCACATGCTTTTAGCTGATAAAATAGTAGTAGACATATTTGTCTATGTGTAATTATATGTGAAATTTTACAAATTATTCTTTTGAAAGTATGGTCAAAGAAAGTGACAAGTATGAATGAGAGAAAATGCAAATAAAAGAGAAAAATCTACCTCTTCTAAGAACCTTATCTTTGGATAATAATGTTGGTTAAGTATAAAGAAGTTATTAATTCCCTTTATCTCAATTTTACTTTTTCCTTATTTCTCCATGTGATTTTTATATTCTGTATATCCTATTAGTGTTTTATTCAGGAATCCATGGGAGTTTAATCATGCAATCTAAGCTTAAACAATAAAATATGAGTACTAGCACAAGGGATTATTTTACCAGGTAGGCCCAAGTTATCTCTCTGACCCACTCAAAGGATTATTTCGATAGAACATACAAGTACTCATAAAATGTATGGGAAAGAAGAAAAGCAGAGGATGGGAGGTGTGTCTGCATGTGTGTATGTGTGTGTGTGTGTGAGAGGGAGAGAGAGAGAGAGAGAGGATGCAACTGGCATTATTAATCTCTCACCCAACTCCCCAATGCAAATCATAGAAGTGGGAAGAATCTTAATTTTTATTTGAAACAGATATATAGAGAAGGTTAAAAATAGTGTTTACAACATTATACAACACAGCAGCCATTGTTGAGTTCCCATTTATTTGTTTGGTGAAGTTCTGTGTCCTGTCTAATGCTTTTAATTTTGTTTTACTATTTTGTATTCTCTTTAGATAATAATAAAAAAATAAGTAATTTAAAGTAATACAAAAACAGTATTTACTTCGGTGTCATTTTCACTTTAAATAATAACTTTAGAATCTCTAAGCAGAACAAAGATTCATTTTCAAGTGAGAGACTAATGAATGAGCTTATAATCAATTTATGCTCAAAAAACAAAATCTAGCATAAAATTTATCATTTCTGTGGCTTCGTAAAAACTCCTTTAGTAATGAGAAATACTGAATAATATAGTGAATATATATTTGTGTTTTATGTTTTGCTGTTTCTTTTATCAATGTAGTAAAATATTTTGCAACACAAAACTATGATTATTTTAAGTAGTAACTGTCAATCCAAACTTCTTTGTGGAGACAGTGGTCTGTTTCTTAGTGTTTTGCATTGCCAGACCATCACTTTTAATTTTTATTCAATGACTGTATATTCTCCTAATATCTGTTTACTGCGGAGGTTTCTGTAGTATACTGGCATAGAGCTTATTTCAAAATAGATGATGTTCTCATTACCAAATAATTTACAGTGTGTTAAGAAGAAAGTCATTTAAGTGCTTGCTGTACACAATAGAGCCTACAATGTAAAAATAATATGGAATCACAGAATTATACAATGAAGGTGCTATCAGTCTTTGCTATTCTGTTTGGATATTATTTAGTGTTACAAAAGATTCAACCTGGGGCTAGACAAGCCCTCTGCAATTGAGGGCCCTAATAATCACTTCTTTGAACTGCCGCCTAGGAAAACCTATCGATCTAAGGTTTTCTTTGTAAATGGTAATGGTGTTCCTGCTAAACACAGTTAGTGTTAAGAAGCTTGTAAACTTACAGGCGATCTATGTGTCCTGTCCCTAAGTGTACACGTATGTGCACTTATGATAGCACGTGGGGCAAGAATGGCCTGACTGGAGTGGGCATTTTTCACCTCTAGTTTCTAAGGTTATTTCCAGTTAGGTCTTAATTTTGAAGAAACATACTAAGTCAGACCATCTGTTCCTCCAACTTCCATCCTTTTTTTTATTTTATAGAACTAAATATTGAACTGATATACTAACACAAAGCTGAAGAATATATTTCTCAGCTAGTACTGTGAAGTAGGGTTAAGTTCTAGACAAATGGGTGGAAAAATAAGTGAAATACACCATCTCTTGTCCTCAAAATAATCAGTGCCTGTTTTTCTGTAGTCACTTCTTCAGTTGGGCAGAGGTGTCCAGGAATGAAGCGCTCATTGGACACAGTGATGTAGCCCTGTATTCACAACAGCAAAGCTCTACCATCAATACTAGAGATTTGCTTTTCATGGAAGAGAAATAAAATTTTACCTTATCTAACTTACTCTATTTTAGGATGCTTTTGTTACAGCAATTTGGCTCATGTCCTAACTAATGCAGCAATCACCTTGCAGTATCCCCAAAGACACTTGCTGCTTCCCATTAAATAGCCTTTTAAATATTTTACAAAGCTATAAACACACTATTTATTTAAAGCTTATAACATGAATTTATTGGGTGCCCAGAACTGCAGGGCAGCGTGCTTGTACACAAGAATGCAATGAAAAAACTGTTTTGTTCCTGCTTTCTAAGGGTGTGAAGCCTTTAAATGTGTATGAATGAAGTGCGAATTGTGCCCGGCAGGCATTCAAGTTGGGGCATGCATTATACAGGTAACTGTAGATATAAAACATTCCAGTTCAATATAATAAGTGTACAGTAGGAGGATGCTGAAAGTGGTGTAGAGAATCAAATGTAGGACCATTAAGGGAAGGAGTACAGAGAGCTGGAAAAGAATCTTTCCAACAAGCATTTCTAAATCTATGTACTGTAAGCCCATATAGTATTTAGTTTTATTATTATTATTGCTTTGTTTTAAGGAAGGGTCTACAGGGTGTTCAGGGTCTCATTACTGGAACAGACTCTTATTGATCTGCCTGTTTACAGTCTCCCAAGAGTTGGGATTACAGGCGCAAGCCACCACGCCCACTCTCAGTCACTGTCTCAGAGCACCCCAGGGGTGGGGCTGGGCTGGGGATTGAACCCCCGACCCCTGTGCCTACTTGCAGGTGCTTTAATCTGCTGAGCTATTTGGCTGCCCTAAACCCATATTGTTTTAGATACACAGCATTAGACTTGATCAACAGTGTTATAAGTGCTATGAAGTGTAAGATTTTTACTTTTCCCATAGTTGTCTTGTGACTTTGAAGCAGACACTGCCCTTTGGCATTTTGACAAGAAACCTAGAGGTTACTTACTTTCCCTGACTTACACCTGGGTATGAGCCACTTCTGCATATTAACCACTACAAATGTTAGCTGGAGGAATAATAGCATTTCACTGTGGTCTTTAAACATCTGCAAATGATAAGATGCTGCTTTCTGCTAAGTGTTGCTTTCTTTATTCCCAGATAGTGGTGAAATACAAAGTCTCTGTAGTTAAGATAAAATTAGGTTTAAATCTGGACTGTAGGTTGATCAGCTGTGTAAAGTTCTAGTTTCTTCATTGGAAATAGATGATGAGGTTATGGTCTGCTCACTGGGAGGCAGATGCCAAGATGGAATCAGCAACGAACATGGACACAAAGGGATAGCTGAGACTAATACAGTGTGCAGGTAGCAGAAATGCTGGGCGAGCCTTCAGGCTGCGATACACAGGCAGCATGTTTGAGGGACAGCGGATGGAGGATCAGATAAGAGAATCAGGTATGATGCAAGGTGAAGGATTTCTCGTCCAGGTCGTGTGAACTGCAAGCAAGCAGGACCCATCTAAAGAGCCCAGGTGGATGGAAGTGGCCAGGATCTAGGGCCCATGACACAGTTACCCACAGGAGCCACTTTTATGACCTGACCACAGGACAATTACGGGGGCTAACAGCCAACCTAGTTCCCTGCATTAGCTTTTCCCAGTAAAGTTACATCACCCTGCCAAGACCTCTATACCTGAAATTAAATTAATAATGTGTGCAGAACTCTAGGGTCTCTTCTGAAACTAAAAAAAAAAAAAAATCAATACTTATTTTTCACAGAATTCTTATAATGATAAACCACAACATCTTAAATAATTGCTGATTGAAAGAAAAAGAACTATAGAATCATGAACTATGGTCTTTGGCCTCAAAAGCTTGTATTTTGATATTCTCTGTATAAATTGATATGTATACCAGAAATTTCTGAGCTTAACACTTATTGGCTAAGAAATACACTGTTTTGGGTATGACAATGTGAGAAACATTTACAAATGAGAGTAATTAAGAAGTATTGTTCAACTTACTGAAAACTAGGGTAGAGATAACAGTTAATTGTACTCGGTCAGTTTGAATGCATTCAGAGTCATCTACCTAATGGCTCAGTGCAGTACAGTTCTGGATGTGCCTTTGGGTGATTGGCATGCAAGCCATGGAGAGAGGAAGGAAGATCCATCCCAGATATGGGTGGTATCAGCAACACATAGGCATGTAGCTGGGAGGAATTGGAAGAGAAAGAAGGAATCCCTCTTTGTTTGCCTCTTTAAAGGATCTCTGGCCTTCGCCATTGCCTTTGGACATTCTTTCTCTGTTTCTCTCTGACTCTGTCTCCCTATCTCTGCCTCTTTCTGTGTGTCTATATCAATATATACATTTTATTATTTTGTTTTCCTGTAATGAAATCTGGTACTGATTTTGTTAACATTAGTGGAATCAAGGGGCTTTAAACCCAGATTTGAAAAGCAGGCCTGAGAGACCAGGTCATGTACACTGAGAAGGCAAAACATGCAGTGGGAAGAACGAACCTGAAAGTATAGTTGATACTCCAGATAGCTGGAGAAGCCAGGGATGTGGAAAGCCTTAGGAGAGCCACAAGGATGAGCAAAGCCAGCCAGGAGGAGAGCCAGGGGTGCAACACTGGTGATGCTGCAGGGGAGTCCACATCTTGTCTGGCTTTTTTTAGGGGCTGGGTATGTAGCTATGGGATTTAATGCCTACCCTTCTTGGTTTCAGTATTAGATTGATCTAAATCCTTTCTATACTCTAATTTCTCCCTTTTAGGATACGGAAGTTTGCCCTTTCTATATTACTGCATTTAACTTTCTTTCTACTTTTACAGGGCCTCACAGCTAGGAGTTTGGCTTAAGTCTCAGAAGAGACCTTGGATATCACTTGCTCTTCAGAAGTATGTAGTTTTTAATGTATCAACTAAAAAAAAATACAACTCAATTGAAACATAATAAAGTTAAATGAATGGATTATTTAAAAAGCAGGTATCTGTACCTGGAGAAAAAAATGAACTTGAGGAACAATTTAAGCAAGCCACTGAGAAAAAGCATGGAAATATTAACACATAGAAAATATACAAACATAGTTTAAAAACAGTCATGATAGAATAAGAAATCTGGTGGTTTGTTTACATAAGAGATCTAATGAAGTAATAGAAAAATGTCTAGTTAATATTCAAAAGGACAATTTTTTAAAAGCCAAATCCAGCAAAAGTATGTTCTTTAACAGGAAAATATAGAGTTCCTACTAAAATGCATGCAAGTATTAGAAAATGATATAATGTAATTCAACACATTAACAGGTCAAATGAGAAATATTTTATTATGTAAGCAGATACAGAAAGATCATCTGATAAAACTATAATCAATTCAGATTCTCAGTCAATGGCAGCCACTTTCCCCTGACAGAATGCATCTATTAAAATCATCCTTAATGAGGAAACAGTGCAAATTATCAGATCAAATGAAAACAGCAAAGATGATTCCTATCAGTTCGTTTATTCAATATGCTTTAAATTAGCCATCAGTAGAAAGGTTTAAATGAAGAGACAGGCACTTCTGAATGTAGTAAGTAAGTTATATAGATAAATATATATATACATATATATATATATATATATATGTATATATATATATATATAAATAGGCAGAGAGAAAGAATATGACCAAGATATTAATCAAAGGATTTCTATTTCATATTGGCTACATGGGAAATTTCTCTCAATGCATCAATATATATATATTGTACAATCCTGTGTGTTAGACCTGAAAATAGAGGCCATATTCTGTGCATATTCTGAACATAGAGTCAAATAATATGTCCTAGAAGACTAGACATAGGAATAAAATAAAGAAAAAAACATCAAAGATGACTATCAGGTTTTTGACTGGAATAACTGAAAGACGGAGTTCGTATAAATCAAGGAAGGCTGTCAGTGAAGCACATCTATGGGGGATCAAGATTACAGGTTTGGACATGTCAAATTATAGATGTCAATTAAATATCTAAGAGGAGATGTCAAGTAGACAATTGGATATATGAATTGGAGGTATGGTGGAAAGGTCTGGATTTCATCTATCCATCTGCCAATTGTGAAACATCTGGCATTTAAAAGTATTTTCAAACACTTGAGAGTGTTTGAAGGTGTGAATGTGTACATAGCAGAAATAAGGGCAACAGCAAGGACTGACCACTGTGATACTACTACACTATGCAGCTAGGACAAGAGTTAAAAGCAGTGAAAGATGCTGAGAAAGGAGGAAATAAAACTATAGCATCAATAAGGCTGACTTATAAAATTATGTCGAGGAGGAAATTGCAACACGTGCTAAGCACTTACTGAGAGAAAACACCATGAAATCATTTGGATTTAACATTGTGAAAATGGTGACTTTATAGAGAACACTTCTAATACACTGATCACTGCAAAGAGCAGAGTAGAATGAGTTAAGACAGAATCAAAGAGGAAGGGTTGCAGAAAAGTACATACAGCTGTTGCAAGAATTTTTCTTCAAGTGGATGGGAAAAATGTGGAAGTGCATAGAGGTTAGAGTAGAGAGAAGTGATTTTCCTTGTGAAACTTTTAATGAGAAGCAACAGTATGGTTATAGATTTATCAAGGTTATCTATTAAAAAATTGGTGCATACAATTATGAAGATGGAAAAGCCTCAAGCTTTTTAGGTGAGCCAGCAAATAGAGACCCAGAGAGTGACTATCTTAATTCCACTTTGTATCTGAAGACCTGATAATTCAGAGAAAGATGCTATAATTCTCAGGCAGAGGCCAGAAATCCTAAGATCTATGAAAAGCTCATGTTTCAAGTCCAGATGTAGAAAAGAAAAAGCACATGTCCCAGGCTGAAGGCAGCCAAGCGGCAGAAGTCTGTGTTACTTGAGGCCCATCAGGCCTTGTGCTCCAAGCAGGCCTGCCTGCAACTGACTGGTGACACCTACACACATTCATGCTGGAGAGAGCAATCTTTCCTAGTTAGCCTATGATTTCAATGTTAATTATATCCAAAACATCTTCACAGGAACACCCAAAATAATGTCTAACCAAATAAGTATCTGGGTATTCAGTGGCCTTCTCAAGGTGAGTCATGAAATTAACCAGCAGGTGGGAGAACTGTGTCATCAGTGCAGAAGAAGGTTGAGGGGAGAGTCAGGTGCTGCTCTTCTGTGGTTGGAGGCCAGAGTAACGGGACTGATTGCAGGCACTGGAAAGCAGGCAGACACACCACTCGGAATCTGTGGAACGTCTGGTCTAATTGTGTGAGTTCTTTTTTAAATATTAATTTTATTGAGAAAGAAGTAGCAATGAGACAGTTTCAAAACAAGTTAGTAGGACAGTTACAATAATTAATACATTGCATATTGTTGTCTTTGTAGTAGTTATTCATAGTACAAGATGCAGACATGATATCTTGTCTAAACACTTTTAGTTCAAAACTTTCTTCTTATTGAACTAAGAGAAAGTATCTGTATATCTGTGATATTTTGCATAGATAGATAGGTAGATAGATAGACAGATAGATAGATAGACAGATAGACAAACAGACAGATAGACAGACATACATTTTCACTATGGACTGTGTTGGATTACTTTGCTGAATTCATGCACCTACTATATATGAATGGCAATGGAATACCCATCTGTGACCAAAGTAAACAAAGAAGGGTGATATAAATGATGTGAGTTTTGTTAAGGAGTAGAACCAAGGCTGTTCATCAAACATAAGGATGTAGAAGAGATGACAGAGCCTGAGGGAAGAAAAGAGTTATCTAGGAAAATGAAAGAATGAGCTCGTGAGAGTACAGGGCAACAGAAGTACTTGTTTTAGTTCTTTGGAATTTGTGGTGGTGAACTTAGGATGCCAGAAACAAGCGGATGTATTTTCAATTCCAGGACAGTCAGCTACACAGAAATCACTCAGTCCTTCAGAAATGTAAATTATAAGATGGTACTCTTTCTTAAAAATTCAGCACGGGTTTTACTATTCTCATAAAAAGGTGGCTCCTGCATATTGTAAATGCACACTTATCTGTTAAGCATCACTGCAGTCAAGATGAAAAAGCCTTCCTCTCTCCTAAAAGTGTCCTTGTATCACTTTCAAGTTCTTCTTTTCCTGTCCCTTCACCTCCCAGGCCAGCTCATCACCCTTTAGCAGACAACAGATCTAGTTTTCACTACTGCTTAGATTATATATTCTAGAATTTTGTATAAATGAAACAAAAACTATAGTCTTTTAGCATCTGGCTTCTTCTACTCAGCAATTATTTAATGATACAGCTGTGCTCCAGTAAGAATCAACTCTTATTTCCTTCTATTGCAGAAGAATGTTCTCTGGCCCATTCATGGTGGTTAGTCTGCTTTCATCTCTGCCTGTTTAAAATAAATCTTTAGAGGGACTTTCATTTCTTTTGAGAAAATTTGTAGGAGTAGAATGGCTGAGTCATATATTACATATATAATTAATTTTTAAGAAATACCTAAGAAGTTCATTTTATTTTTCAGTTTTATGTTAGTTTCCTACCAGTGGGAAATGATGAGCTCCAGGTTTCTCGCCATCAGTATCAGCTGCAGTGTTTTCCTTACTGGCCACTCTCACAGGTGTGTAGGAGCGCTTCACTGTAGCATTAAATTGCATCTCTCTAGTGACTAATGATATCACCTATCTTTTCAATATGCTTATATCCCATCTATAGTTTACTGAGTGAAATATCTGTTCAAATGTTTTCCCTTTTCAAACCTTGGTTGTATTTTTATTATTGGGATGTTAACATTCCTTATATATTCTGGATTCAAGACTATTCTCAGATAACAAACTTACAAATACTTTCTTTCCACTATGGTTTATCTGTTCATTTCCTTAATTTTCCCTTTGGAATAACTGAAGTATTTTATTTATGTGAATTTATTGGTTTACTATGGTGCTAGGGATTGAATCCAAAGGCACTGTACCACTTAACTAACTCTCCAGAGCTACTCTTCTTCTTTCTTTTCTTTCTCTCTTTGTTTTTTCTTTCTCTCTTTCTTTTGTTTTTTGAGACTATGTCTTAAGCTTTAGTTTGAAGATACCTCCAAACTTGCAACCCTTTGGTCTCAGCCACTCACGTAGCTGGGATTACATGCAAATATCACTGTGCCCAACTCCAAAATTCTTTATTTTGATGAAATTCAACATAATAATTTATTTGCCTATAAATCATACTTTTGTTTTGTTGACTAAGAAATCTTGGGTTATCTCAACATCATAACTCCTGTATTTCCTCTTTGAAGTTCTATAATTTTAACATTTTCTACTTAGGGCTATGATCAAATTAATGTTAATTAGCTTGTATTGCATTAAAATGAAAAATGCTGTAAATTTTTTTCTGAGTCAAGGTCTTGCCGTGTTTAGGTAACCCAGCGTGGCTTTGAATTTGTGGCAGTCCTGCCTCAGTCTTCACAGTGTGGAACAAATAGGTACTACCACCCCCCAAGAGGGGAAAATTTAAGTGAGTATCCAATTTCCCTGGCATCACTTGTTAATGAGGCTATCATCTTTGCTCCAAACTTGTGGTAACATTTTTCTACAAATTAATAGAGTGTATGTACAAGTCTACTACATTCTACATTTGGTCTCATTTTTCTATTTGTATGAAAGAAGAATGTTGAAACTCTTGAAGTTGGATCTTTTTGGAATTATGTTTTTTGAAGTACTTTGTATTTACATATGATAAAAACCTGGCCATTTAGATATCTCAATTGGTATTAAATTAGCTTGTAGGTTAGTTTGATAGTAATTAACATCTAGCAATACTGAGTTTTTCAATCAAAGCGCATGAGATATTTCTGAATTTGTTTATGACATTACTTTTCCTACAGCAACACTTCATACTTTCTTTCTTTTTTTTTTTTTTCTTTGCAGAACCGAGGATCAAACTCAGTCCCTTGTGCTTGCCAGGGAAGCGCTTTTTCCACTGAGCCATCTTCCCAGACCATCACTTTATATTTTCAGTAGACCAGACTTACACATTTTTAGATGAACTTTTTTCATAGTAATTCATGGTTTTGATGTTAGTATAGGGATTCTTTTTTAAATATAATATGTATTTTCTGGAATTTATGTATTTATTTATTTATTTCACTTGAGACTGAACTCAAGAGTTTTGCACATGGAAAATATGCTATAGCACTAAGCCCTACTATTACCCTACAATTTATTTTCAAAGTGAATTTCTATCACTTCAAATATAATGCACAGTTGTTTCTTATAAAAGGAACAGTCTGTCCATTTAAGATAGGGTTCAAGTGGTATAGTGATCTTTAAAAATTTTTATTGTGCTAAGACTACTTAACATTGAGATTTATTCTACCAAATGGCAATGCTGTTTAAATTGTTCATTACTGGTATCAAGTACAATGGAGTATGTGCAATGACCTTGACTCTTGCAGCCTTTCTGAACTCATGAATTAGTTCTGGTGCTATTTTCCTAGATTACACAATGTTTTCTAAGTATGCCATCATATTGCTATGGAAAATGACTTCGGAGCTTGTTCCTTAGCCTGGATGCCTTTTCTTCTCAGTTCTCAATTGGCTTCCCTGCCAATGATAAAGTCTTACTATCATTCTGAACAAACATATGAAGATTTCTCTTCATTCTTGCATTTGGCATTTAACCATTAATTGTACTGTAAGCTATTAGTTTCTTGTGGATGTCTTTCATTAGGTTAGTGAATTTCCCTGGATTGCTAACAGTGTTTATCAAGAATTAATGCTGGCTTTTATTGCATACTTCTAATGTTCCTTTTGAGATGTTATTTATCTTTTAATATCATTCATTACAATGATTGACTGTTAATGTTAAATTAAGCTATAGCTTTGGGGAACATATGCAGTTATTAGAATGTATCATTTTTATGTATCAATGAGTTGTTTTTGCTAAAATTTTATTGAGAATTTTCTATGTTTATGAGTGATATTGGCCAAAAGTTCTCTGTTGTTTATGTTTGTCTTATTTTACTTCCAAGAAATATGATTCTTGTAGCAGAAGTTGTGAAATACATTCTCTGTTTCAAATTTAGGGAAGAATTTGTACAAAACTGAAGTAATTTCTTCCCTAAAAGTTTGTGGGAACATACTGCCAATGCTTTCTGGGCCAAAAGATTTTGCTGGGGGAAAGTTTATAAGAAAATCTACTTTTTTAAAAAAAACTCTTCTTTTTTTGTTGTTGTTACTGTTTGTTTATTTATTTATGTAATTAATTGAAGTACAAATATCAATGAGACAGTTTTAAGACACCTGAACAGAATGGATTTGATAAATTAATACATTGCAAACTGTTTTCATATTGTACAAGGTGCATACATGATATACTTACAGACATTATTATAGCAGATGTCTGTTATCAGTAAATTAAGAGAGTGTAGCTGTTTATGTAGCTTATTTTTTATACTTGAATTATATCAAAGATTCAATAATTAATACTTTCTACCTTGTTATTTTCCTAGTGGTTGCCCATAGTACCAGAGGCCGACTTAATATCCTGTCCAACCACCATTAGTGCAAATCTTGCCTCTCATAGAATTATGTAGAAGCATGGCATTATCTATCCCAACTTTACTGTCCATACACACACACATCATGATTCTTCCTTTCTATACCCCTTCCTTGTCTAGACCTGTCAAAGATGGGCACTCCATTGTAATTCAACCAATTTAGGTGCCTACACTTGACGACACAATCCAACACAGTCCAGCATTCCACAACAATAATGAGTTATCTGAAGAAGTTGTCGACCGTAGCCATTTACATCTTAACTTATTATTATGGCCCCGCATTGTATACCTCATTTTTGTACTTTTCTGCTGGATGGTTAAGACAGAGATAGAGCAAGACCTATATACCAAAACATGTAGTTTTTGTTTCTGATGAGGTCAGTGAAGTCCCCTCAGGGTTTATCTCGTAATCCTGTACCTTATTCTGTAGATCCTTTGTCTGTGTTGTCCATGTGGATGAGTCATGGCCAATGCTTAACCAGTTTGCTCGCTGTGAGAGCCTGAGAGAAAGTCTTCTCTCCATGTGACTCTCCCTAGGCACACTATAGAACTTGGATCTCTTTCCTCTGTGGCTCCATAATCACCTTGTTCAGAAAATTTGGGGCTCAACTGAGTTTCATGATGTTACAGTACAGGTTCTCCTATGTCCTGAGTCTTCACTGACCTTGAAAGGCTAGGGCCAAAATGTTGGCTGGCCTTGCGGTTCTTCTATTTCTCCAATTTTGATCTGTGAACTTAGGTTGTTAACCATCCAGAAGAAAAGCTGATTAGTACTCTACTTCTTGAAAGGAAGTTAGCAATTAACTTTTTCTCTTAAAAATGTTCATGTAAAATATAAAAAATATTGAAATAAAGATATTAGTGATATTACTTATTATTGTAATTTTTAAAGAAACATATCAAGTTATCTATTGAGTCTTGATATTAGTAATTTCTGTTTTAACTTTAATGTCTTCATTTATATGGCAAAATGTTCATCAAATTTTAATTTTTAAACAGAATCAGAATTTATTTCACTTCTTTTTCTACAGTTTTCTGTTATCCATTAATTCATTTCTCCTCAATGTTTTCCACTTCCTGATTTTTTTATTCATTTTTTATTGTCTAATATATTAAGTTGAAAAATGAGGTATGTGATTGGGGACTTCTGCCTTTAATGTTATAAATTTCCACTGAAGGATTATTATGACTATAGTCATCCACATTTTTGTTATTTTTCTTTTCATTATTATTCAGTTCAAAATACATTTTAATCTTTTTAAAATTTTATCTTTGATTTAGATATTATGCAGAATTGTGTTGCTTAGTTCTATGTACTATTTTGGGTTATTCTAATATCTTCCAGTAATTTATATTGTAGCCTATTTTTTATGATTCAATCCTCTCAGTTCTGAGACTTATGATATATATTGAAAATGTTTGGGCCAGCCAGATAGCTCAGCAGACTAAAGCACCTGCACAGGCAGAGTTCAGAAGCCAGGGTTCTCTCTCTGCTATACTGTGCGTGCCCTACCCAGGGGATGTGCTTAGATGATGACTTAGACTGGTTGTGATGGTGCATACCTGTGATCTCAGCACTCGGGAGTCTGAAAATCACTACCATGTAGACCCTGTCTTAAATACATTAAAAAAAGAAAGAAAACGGCAAATCATTACAGATTTTACTCATGCCCTTAGAAATGAATTTGCAACCTAATGTTGTTGGCTGGAATGTTCTATGGTCATCAATTAGGTTAGGCTGGTTGACAGTGATTTCCAAATCTTTTGCATCTTTGATGGCTACATTTTTATCAGTTATTAAAACAAGGATTTTATTTTATTTTTCTTCAAGATTCAGAGCTTTCATTTTTTCTTGGTTGTTTGACATCAGTCTAATTATTTATTAAAAGAGTCTCTCTCTCTTTTTTTTGTTCCTGGTAGTAGCTTGTGCTGTAAAAGGTATGCCTTTTAACATTAAGCCTCTTCTACTCATCATTGTTTTGTTTTTGAGATAGGTCCTCACTGTGTAGTTCAGTCTTGACATGAACTCACTGTGTATTCCAGGTTGGCCTCACAGTCATGGCAGTCCTACTGCCTCAGCGTCCCAAGTGCCAGCAGTACAAGCATGAACCACCATACCTGACTTTCCACTTTGGTCTGAGCTTTGTTAGTGCAGTATATCTTCACCTATCATTTAGTGTTCTTTTTGTGTCTTTATGTTTAATGTGAAATGTTTTAAAAGATAGAGTAAAATGAAGTCATATGTTTTTTTAAAATATAAACTTCTCAATATCTTTATAAAGAATTAAGTATTTTCAAGTTCTATATGGAGACTGCATTTAGCATGATTGTTCATCTAGTTGGGCTAAATCTTCCAAATTGTTTATCAGTTTCTATTTTCACTATTTTCCATTTAATCTCCCTCCTTCACTTTCCTTCCCTGTCTCTTTTCTTTCTCCCTCTTATTTCCTCCCTTGCTCCCTTCTTTTCTTTCTTCTTTTCATCTCACTTCCTGCTGTCCTTTTAATTCATTTAATTAGTTTCATGATTCCTTATCTCTTTTTAGATATCTCTATGTATGTGTTAAATAATTGCTTTAGTGTATATATTTTTAACCTATCAAAGTCTGCCTAAATTAATATATAGAAATATATAATAGAAACTGTCCTATTAATCAGCTTTGAAACTGTCTTATTGCTATTTGTTTCTCAATAAAAAATAAAATTTTAAAAAAGGAAAAAATATGTATATAATAAAAGAACTTTCAACCACATATTTTATCTTAACATTTTTGCTTTTATCCTAGTTTTATTTATGCATTTTAAAAATTTCAAAATACCTACATATCATGTGTCTTTAAGAAAACTGTTAGCTGGGCATGGTGGCGTGGGCCTATAATCCCAGCACTCAGGAGGCTGAGGCAGGGGGATTGTTATGAGTTTGAGACCAGCCTGAGCTACAAAGTGAGCTTAAGGCCAGCCTGAACTGCACTGCGAGACTCTGTCTCAAAAAGACAAAAAAAAAAAAAAAAAAAAAAAAAAAAAAAAAAAAAAAGAAAGAAAATTGTTTGTAAAACAAAAACTGTCTTCATTTTTATCTTTGTATTATTTTTGATTCTATCAATAGAATTATGTTTTTGTTATGTATTATTTTCCTTATGCCAAAAGAAATTAGTTGAATATTTCTGATTAGGGATATTTGCTGAGGATCAATGTGTTTGACCACTCTTATGCTTCATCAGCTATGTTTCATATTCTCAGAAAAATAGGTTTGCCAGGTACAAAATTCTAGTACCTTTCTTCCAAAATCTTAAATTCATGTAATTGAAAAGTTCTAGGTGCCTTTATTGTTTTATTTTCTTCACTCTACTTTCCCCCTGACCATGGAAATGATCCTTTTTATTGCAGCCTCACCTACATTTGCTATTACTTGAATTCTTGATGATAGCCATCCTTTTGTTTTAAGCTGGTCTCTCCTTATTTGTCTTAATTACTTAACATTTTGTCCTGAGCGTCACTTGCACATGAGTAGATCTGCGTTTATTTTATTTATTTATTTATTTATTTATTTATTTATTTATTTATTTATTTTTGTGGAACTGGGGATTGAACTCAGGCCCTTGAGCTTGCCAAGGAAGTGCTTATTCCACTGAGCCATCTCCCCAGCCCCCCTCTGTGTTTATTTTATATCAACAATATTTTACATAATTGTTAAATTTAGAAATGTATTCACTTTTGATATTTGTTTCTAGTGAAATTTAATAGTCAGGTCTGCTTATTTTCTTTGACTGGTTCCTGGTTATTTGTGAAAAATAGCATAGTTTTGTGCTACAATCTATGAACCTCTTATCATAAATACTTATGAAATGGAGAGAAAAAAGGCATCTCCTCATTGTCAACTATTCATAACAAATATGGTAGAACCTGAAAGAATAAACAAAATTAAAGTAATTCCAAGAATTATCAACTAAAAATAAATTAATTAAAATAATTCTATGGGTAGTGTTTGCAGAGTTTGACTGACATTTATCAAGCTATCCTATAATTAAAACTGTGGGAGAAATGTTACTATGAAATATATACCTTCTAGACAAAATATGGATTGTATTGTTTATTTATTCAAAAGAAAAATGGTTCAAAAAGTCATTTACAATTTAGATTCTGTCTAATAGACCAAATATTGAAAAAGATGGGTTAGGGAAAATGACAATAGGGGGGCTGGGGAGATGGCTCAGTGGAATAAACGCTTGCCTGGCAAGTTCAAGGGCATGAGTTCAATCCCCAGTTCCACCAAAAAAAAAAAAAAAAAAGCCCTTTCAAAAAATGACAGTAGGGATTCCTATTGATTTGTGTGTGACAATTTTATATTCCTCTACATTGCTGTACCTATTAGTTCCAGGAAGCTTTGATGCAATTCTTCTGTCTTCTATAAACAAGAACATATTATCTGTGATAAGACTAGAGTAACTTCTTCCTTTCCTATGCACGTGTCTTTTAATATTTTCTCTTACCTGATTGATCTGGATAAGTTTTGAATATTATATTGAACAGGAATAGTGGTAATGGACATCTTTGTCTTATTCCTGCTTTGAGAGAAAACAATTTCTGTTTTTTTTTCACCATTTAATATGATGTTGACACTAGTTTTGTAAAAAATAACATTTATTAGATTAAGATAAGGTGCTTCTACACCAGTTACTTTTTTCAGGATTTTTGTTATGAATAGGTGTTGGATTATGTCAATAGCTTTTCTGCATTTATTGAGATGATTTTCTGAATTTTGTATTTGCTTCTATTGAGATATGTTACATTTATGGATTCACATATATTGAACCATCCTTGTACTGATATAAGGAAGTGAAACTTTCAAAGTGAAGGATATCTGTGATGAGTTTGCATTCTGTAAAGCCAAATTTTAGGCACAGTGGAACGTAAGATCAGAATATATTGGGTAGAGAAAACTTCTGTTCAAGAGAGGGAAAAATGGGGGTCTGAGTACATTACCAAAGAACCTGATGGACTCTGACTCAATACAAATGGCTAAATTATCATGGCCTTGGTTCAACATGACTGAATCCCAAAACAATAGCTTATCTTCCCAATGACCACATCCTCTTTCTTCCCTACTCCATCCCTGGATGCAACTTCCTTTTACCTTTCCACACACACATAAGGGAGTTGTTCCTTGTGTGTCACTCAACCTGCCCCTCAAACTCTGCCCCTATCAAAAGCCAATAGAGTTTAAGCCTTCCTGTCTCAGGTCAGAGGATCTTCCCATCTCCCTGACCTTGATCCCCTCTGTGTATTCAGAGATAATAAAGCCTTCAGTCCTGCTTCTCTGCTGTACCATTGCCTCCTCCTAACATTTTGTTGCCATGACTCAAATTGCTGAGTTACATAGCCACTGGGGCATCCTCTGTCCTGGTTTCGAGCTCCCTCACTGAGCTGCCTTCTGCTTGTGCCTCTGCGTCTGCCACCTGCTGCTACTAGCTCACATTCAACACTGGCCAATCTTAATCCTCACAGGTGAGCCCAATCTCAGGGGGATGGTGCTTCATTTTTTTCATTCTAATTTTGACAATTGTGAGTTCATATCAGGACCACTCTTCCACATCCATCTTCAACCTGGCCCTCAGCTTTTACTAGTGGCAACTGCTAAAGAAAATGTTGACCTTCAGTCCAACACTCACTCTGGGTTAGAATGTGATGAACTGCTAACAAGGTGTAATACCAGACTTTGCCCTAATCTTTGGCTCAGTCTGATTTGGTCACCATGGGAAATATTCAAAAGCACACCCTACTCTGTTGTCTCCTAAAGAACCTCAGTGCCCTTGGACTTTGAGGTTATCTCACACCCAAATGACTAATTTTTTTATTGCCAGATAGCTTGGCCACAACTCAAACTTGACAATGGCAGCCATTGGCCTGAATAAGGAACTTGTGAATGCTTAAAACTTCTGTTACTCCAATGGCAAATAATCAGAAATCCCTTAAAATCACTGCTTACTCTGAAAACATGTCCCTCCAAGCTTCCTTCCTCCACTATCTCCCTGCTTTATCTGCTAGTATTTTCCTTTCTAACCCCTCCAAAGGAAACTCTGTGTTGTCAGTCTCTTTTGATTATATCTTTATTCTTTATCTACTCCATCCCCTTAATAACATCTTCACCCTCTGTTTCCATCTCTGCCTCTCCTGTAGATCCTGACACATCTCCTTCCTCCCCATATCAGAACCCTAGGTGCCTGCAGCCCCTCTTACCACCTTTTCTCTTTCTGAGATCCATACCTACTCCTGAGCAACCTCCTACAGCTGCTCAGGGTTTACCATGTGGCCAGCCACTTCCATGGTGCTTGTCATATGGCCATCCTGCCCCCACCATAAAGTTTCTCCTCCTGCGACACGAGAGCACCTAGTTGTGGTGCCCTCTCACATGACAAGCCATTGCCATCCTGTGCAGCATGTGGCCATCTACCGCCACCTTAGTGTTGCTTCTCCTGTCACATTGGATTACCACATGATGGTGTCTCAGGACACGATGAGTCACCACCAACTTATGTGTTTCAAATGCTTACAAAAGATCTCTACAAGGCTGGCCAAATATCTCTTAAGACTAAAGGGCCTGCTTAAGCAGAGATAGAGCGCAGAAGTTTGATCACCTAGCCTGACATGCAGGCCCTGCCCCTGGGGTACCCTGAGACCGAGATTGAGACTGGGTGTGGTGGTGCACTCCTGTAATCCCAGCACTTGGGAGGCTGTAAACAGAAGGATCACTACAAGTCTGATCTACAGCTCTTCCTAAATTAAAAAAAAAAAAAAAAAAAAAAAAAAAAAAAAAAAAAAAAAAAAAAAAAAAAAAGATCTCTACTAATTGATATACAAAAGTTCTCACTAGCCTTTTTATAATTGAAATCTTTAAAAAGTTGTTATAATCTAATTTGGTCAAAAATTTATTTGAGGCGTTCCCAGGCCCAGTGCAGCTCAGCCAGGAGTGAGAGGTCCAGGCCCGCCACACTGGAGAGACACTTCCCAGCGATCCCAGGTCCCACTCAGTGGCTCCAGACCCAGCACAACTCAGTCTGTGAGTGAGAACTCCAGGCCCACCGCACCAGAGGAACCTTTCCCAGTCTTTTCCAGTTCTGGCTCGCAGCCCCAGACCCAGCACAGCTTGGCTGACCCAGCACAACCGACCCGGTGAATAAGGACATCCACTATCCTTTGGGAGCCCAGAGGACCCAACAAAATCCAGGCCTGCCCAACTAGAGAGTGACCTGCCTGAGACACCAGGGCTAACTCTGGCAACTTTGGGATCCTGGCCCCAAAGAAAGTGAAGATAGTGGGAATTTTCACTACTCACCCTGCATGTTGGTTCGGTTTGTCTCGCTTCACCAGGGAACCAACAGAGGAGAACCACAGGAGCTGCAGCAAAAAGGAACTCAACACAATAGCTAGATCCAGGACAGGCATAACTGGAAAATCTCAAACTTAATAGACTGGCACCTTAATCTCATTACACGCTAGGGTTATAGCTACACCAAAGCTCTACACCAAAGGTCAGAGGTCAGTGCTATATAAAACTGACAAAGACAAGGAGAAAAATGCAATCTCAGACCTTAAATCCACCAGTAAGTGCAGAGGACACTAGCACAGCTGAAATGAATGAATTAACAGATATGGAAGCAAAGGAACAACAGCAGAAAGGCATACAGGAACTCAGATGAAAATTAATTCCTGAAATAAAAAAAGAAATATCTGAATACATAGCATCTGAAATAAAAATCAAATCCAGAAACATCTGGGGGAAAACCAATGCTCACCCAGAACAAGTGCAGAAAGCACCATTCCAGCTGAAACGTATGAATTAACAGCATCTGAAGCAAAGAAACAACAACAGAAAGGTCATGAGGAACTCAAAGCAGAAATAATTTCTGAAAGCAAAAAAGAATTCTTTGAAAAAAGAACAATTCTTTGAACTCATAGCCTCTGAAATACAGACACATATTCAGAAATATACAAAAGAAAACCAACGTGGAAGAAACTGCATAAAAAGAATTAATAAATACATCTAAAGAAGACATGGACAAAAAAATAGAGGAGATCAGAAATATGAAGGATTCCTTGAATGAACAATACAGAAAAGCAATAGAATGCATGAAACAGAGCCAAAGAGATATAGAAGAGCTAAAAATATCAATCAAGGTTCTGTAAAACTGTTTGAGTGAAAGCGAAGACAGAGTTTTAGATCTTGAAGATGCTGGTGCAGCTAGCAAAAAGGTGAGAAAAGATAACTTAAAAATAATAAGACTGCAGGAAAAAAATCCATCACCTGTAAGATGATGCCAGAATGAACAGTGTGAGATTAATTGGTATCAGTGAGAATGAAGGAGTCAAATACAAATGACATAAAAAAAAATTTGGGGTGAAGTAATCACAGAAAACTTCCCAAATATAAGGAAACAATCCAACATTCAGGTAACCGAAGCATTCAGAACACTAAATAACTTCAACTCAAGTAAAAACACACTGAGACAAATAATAGTCAATATTCCAGAAATCTAGCAGAAAAATAATATATTGTAAGATGCTAGAGAGAAAGCAGACCACATTTAAAGGAAAACCCAACAGAATTACAGCTGACTTCTCTACAAAAACCATGAAGGCAAGGACAGCATGGAGCAGAGTTCTTCAAGTCCTGTACGAAAACAAATTCCAGCCCAGACTATTATAGGCTGCAAAACACTCTTCTGAGTTTGTTGGAGAATTGAAATACTTCCACAACAATGAACAACTAAAGAATTTCATGATGACAAAGCCATTCCTACACAGCCTGCTAAAAGATGTTCTAGAGAGAGACCACAATGACCAGAACTCCATGAATGAGAACGGAAGGAACCCACCAAACAGGACAGACAACTAAACACAGGATACAAAGCAGTAAATAACATCAGGTAAATATCATGACAAACATAAGTCAACACATTTCAATTATAACCATCAATGTAAATGGACTCAATTCACCAATTAAGAGAAATAGTCTGGCACAGTGGATTAGGAAACAAAATCGAATAATATGCTGTATACAAGAAAAAACTTTCAATACTACATGCCCCAGCACCTCAGAAAAAAGCAGGAGTAGCAATTCTGTCCTCAGACAATTTCAATTTCAAACCAAGAATGATCAAACAAAACAAAGAAGGCCACTATACATTGATCAGGGGAAAAATTCAAGAGGAAGAGGTAACACTCATGAATATCTATGCACCAAACACAGGAGCACCCAACTATGTAAGACGACTCTTAGTGGAAATGAAAAACCTAATATATAAGACCACAATCTTAATAGGTGACCTTAACATCCCCTTATCTAAAAAAGATAGATCAACCAGACAAAAAATTAGCAAGGAAGTAGCAGAACTGCACCAGAGCTTAGAACAAATGGACTTATTGGCCATATACAGAGTGTTCCATCCAACCACAGCACAATACACAATTTTTTCAACTGCACATAGGTCATTTTCCAAAATAGACCAAAAAAAAAAAAAAAAAATTTAGCCGGGCATGGTGGCGCATGCCTGTAATCCCAGCACTTGGGAGGCTGAGGCAGGAGGATTGTTCTGAGTTCGAGACCAGCCTGAGCTACAAAGTGAGCTCAAGGCCAGCCTGAACTGCATAGGAAGACCCTGTCTCAAAAAGACAAAAAAAAAAAAAAAAAAAGTCTAGAGGTAATGTGTAAGTATATGCAAGAAAACAGAAATTATCCCATGCATATTAAGTGACTACAGTACAATGAAACTGGAATAAATGACAAAAGAAAGCAGAAAAAACTCTAAATTCATGGAAAGCAAACAACATCCTACTGAGGAATCAATGGGTCACAGAAGAAATTAAACAAGAAACTCAACAATATCTACAATTCATTAAAAATTCAAATACTACTTACCGAAATTTATGGGATGCAATGAAAGCAGTTCTTAGAGGGAAAATCATAGCTATGAACTCACACATTAGGAAAACAGAATGGGAGCAAATAAACACCATAATGTTGCACCTCTGACATCCAGAAAAAGAAGAGCAAATGAAACCCAGAGTGCAAAGATGGGAAGAAATCATAAAGATTAGAGCAGAAATTAATTCAACTGAGATGAAGAAAACAGTTCAAAGAATCCACAAATCAAAAAGTTGGTTCTTTGAAAAACTAAATAAAGGTGATAAGCCTCTAGCCAACTTCATCAAAAAGAGGCAAGAGAAAATTCAAGTATGTGCAATAGGGAATGAAAAGGGTGAAATCACCACACACCCAGTGGAAATTCAGAAGAGTATCAATAGTTAATTCGAGAATCTTTATGCTCACAGAATACATGACACAGAAGAAATGGACAGATTCCTTGAAAGGTACAAATTACCAAAACTGAACCAAGGCATAACAACTCTCAATAAGCCAATAACAGCCAACTAAATGTGAAACATAGTAAAAAGCCTACCGAGAGAGAAAATTCCTGGTCCTGATGGATTGACCGCCAAATTCTAAAAGAAATTTATAGAAGATATAAATCTACACTCCTCACACTTTTCAATGAAATTGAAAAGTAAGCCGTCCTCCCAAAATCATTTCTGGAGGCAAGTATTATACTAATTCCAAAACCAGGGAAAACCAGAACAAAAAAAGGAGAACTATAGACCAATCTCCATCATAAGCATAGATGCAGAAATAATAGAATCCTGGCATAATAGAATACAGCAAATCATCAAGAAGATCATACACCATGTCCAGGTACGATTCATCTCAGGGGCACAAGAATGGTTTAATATTTGAAAATCTATAAATGTAATACACTATATTAATAGACTGAAATCTAAAAACCACATGATCATCTCAATTGATGCAGAGAAAGCTTTTGACAAACTCCAACATTCTTTCATGTTCAAAGTCCTACAGAAAATTGGAATAGGTAGACTCTACCTTAACTTTATAAAAGCCACCTATGACAACCCAAAGCCCATATAATCCTAAATAGGGAAAAACTGAAATCTTTTACACTTAAATCAGGTATAAGACAAGGATGTCCTCTGTCACCCCACCTGTTCAATATTGTTTTGGAATTATAAGCAACAGCCATTAAAAAAGAGGGAGAAATAAAAGAATAAGAATAGGCAAAGAAGTTAAATTAACACTATTTGCAGATGACATGATACATTACTTGGAAGACCCCAAAAATTCTGCCAAGAAACTATTAGAACTGGTACGAAAATTCAGTAGCTTAGCAGGATAGAAAGTCAGTACTCAAAAAACAATAGCATTCCTCTACACAGATAACAAGCACACTGAAAGGGAAATAATAGAAACAATACGTTTTACAATAGCATCATGGAAAATGAAATACCTTGAAATTTACTTAACCAAGGAAGTCAAAGATCTTTTTACAGAAAATTGCAATATCCTAAGAAAAGACATTATGGAGGATTTCAGAAAATGCAAAGATATTCCATGCTCCTGGATAGGAAGAAACAACATCATAAAAATGGCTATACTCCCAAAATTGCAGTACAGATTTAATGCAATCCCTATCAAACTGCCACCAACATACCTCTCAGACCTAGAGAAATCGTTCCTAAAATTTATTTGGAACCACAAATGACCTAGAATTGCAAAGGCAAATTTGGCCAATAAAGACAAGGCAGGAGGCATTACATTTCCTGACTTGAAATTATACTGCAAAGTCACTGTGATAAAATCAATGTGTTACATGCAACGAAATAGACCTGCAGATCAGTGGAATAGATTAGAAGATGCAGAGGCATCTATGATCACACTCAGCCATCTGATCTTTGACAAAAGGGCCAAACAAGCTTATTTGAAGAAAGATAGCCTTTTTAACAAATGGTGCTGGAGAACCTGGCTTTCTACATGACGAAAACTAAAATTTGACCCAGCTCTATCACCATCCACTAAGTTAAAATCAAAATGGATTAAAGATCTAAACATTAAAACAGAAACACTCAATCTCCTGGAAGAGAAAGTAGGAGGAACTCTTGAGATCATAGGGGTAGGTAAAGAGTTCATGAACAAACATACACTTGCATGGGAAACACTTGAAAGAATCAACTCTTCTTGAGGAGTTTCTGCACGTCAAAAGAAATTGTCAACAAAGTGAACAGACAACCCACAAATTTTGAAAAAATCCTAACTAATAAGCAATCAGACAAAGGTCTACTGTCTAGAATATATAAAGAACTAAGATATAACAGGGCCCTCAAATTTAAACACCCAATGGGCATCTGAGATGAATGCATACTTCTCAGAGTTCAAAATTAAAGAAGCAAATAAATATATGAACGAATGCTCCACATCAATAGCCATCCAAGAAATGCAAATACAAACAACGCTGAGATACCATCTCACTCCAGAAAGAATGGCTGTCATAAGGAAATCAACCAATAACAAATTTTGGAGAGGTTGTGGGGAAAAGGGAACACTTCTCCACTGCTAGTGGGAATATAGACTGGTGCAATCATTGTGGAGATCAGTGTGGAGACTCCTCAAAAGTGTAAGACTGGAAATCCCATTCAAGCCGGCTATCCCCCTACTGGGAATTTTCCCAGAGGAAGTGAAAACATTATATCATAGTGATTTATGTGTATCTATGTTTATAGCAGCACAATTTGTGATATCAAAATCTTGGAAAGAACCAAGATGCCAGATGGTAATAAAAGAAAAAAATGTTTAATAAAGCCAACATATTGTCGTATAAGGTTAGCTTTCATATGGTGACTCAGTGTCACTTTCAACATGTTTATTGTCGAATGAGTCAATATCTTTGATCAATTATTTACTAATTAGATGATTGAATCTTGAGTGTCCAATAAAGATCTTTGTGATATGGCAAAAAAAAAAAAAAAAAAAAAAGAACCAAGATGCCCACCACATGAGGAATGGTTGAGAAAGATGTGGTATTTCTATATAATGGAGTATTACTCAGGTATTAAGAATGATAAAGTTGAAGCATTTATATTGAAGCAGATGCCAATTGAGCATATACTTGTAAGTGAAATACACCAGACACACATGAAAATATCATATAGTCTCCCTAGTATAAGAAGTCAAAAGAAGAAATACAAATAGTAATATTTATCCTAACTGTACTGTTCGCATACACACATCATGATTCTTCTTTTGTGTACCCCTTTTTTTCTCTAGACTTGTCAAAGGGGTGCACTCCATATTGTAATGTAGTAAGTTCTTTGTTCTTATTTCAGCTCATATATTATTTATTTCTCTCTTTCCTCCTTTATTCCTTCCTTGCATTCTACCAATGGAAATAGCTCTGTTACAACTTTTTCTCACCATGACATATGGAAATTATTTTTCTGTACTTAATTTGATAAGAAGAAAAGTTTCTTTCTCACAGGTGTCAAAATATTTAAGGCACATATTAGACCATCCACATAAGGCTGTTGTCCATCTGTAATATACTATCCCAAGAAACAGTAATCTGTCTTCTAAATTCTAATATTTCTTTGAAACATTAAAAGACAGCTTTGCATTTGTTTAAACTATGACTCAACCCTAAAACGCCCTGAAATTCTCAGTCATAACTAAGAGCAATTTAACCAAAACATCTACATCATATCACTAGCACGCAACATGTAGGATTAATGATCTTACTTTGGTACTTTAGCATTAAGCGTTTATCTATATGTCACACTCTATTGATTCTGTGTCTTAATTTTATTTAGGAGAGATTGCATAGATTTCAGTTTTGTCAGTCAAGCACAATTGTTGTTTTTTTCTTTAAAAATAACTGGAAAAGCTTTGGTAGAATATTTAAATAACCCACATGCTATGCTATGTAAAACTCCTTTTTGTATGTAATTTCGTCTTGTGCACACTGAGTAGTAATTGCATACAATTGCAAGATTCTCTGGACAAACAACATTAACCTATAAAATATCATCTCTGCTCTCAGGTTGAAAAGTAAAATCCATATACTTTATATTCTATAAAGAGGCCTCTCTAACTTGGTTAAAAGCAATCATTAGTGTAGACATTGCTGGATTTGAGTCAGAGTTTTGACATTTATTTAATGATTTAGTCTCAATTTACTAGTTGTACTGTACTGATAAATTCATCAATAGTTGACCTGTTTGGTCTTGCTGCTGAAGAGCAGCAGTGGAGCTTGGGGACCATAGCCCCTATTAAGGTATCTTTGTCAGATCTCCAACTTTCAGGTGCCATGTAAGATTTCTTCAGTCCTGGCTGTGATCCTTCACTAATGATAAACTTTCCTCCTGGCTGAAATACCTGTAACTAGCTTTTACATGGCACAAACCATTGTCCTCTCAACTTCCTTGCACCCAAAACAACACTCTAATTCAGCAGGAAGAAGTCTAAGAGATTCATTAGTAACAACTCTTAGTAACAACTAAATGACGAGAATGATAGGTTTTGGCCCTAGTACCAACTGTTAAATTATCATGGCTCTGATTCCCCAAAACAACAGCGTGTCTTCCCAGTGGTCACTTCCTCCTTCTTCTGCACTCCAGCCCTGGCTACATTTTCCTTTTACCTTTCGAAACAGATGATAGTGTCCAATCTGCTTATTGCGTGGCACTGAGCCCCTAAAATTCCACTCCTATTAAAAGTCCATAAAGTCTCAGCCTTCATTTCTCAGGTCAGAGGATCTTCCCATTTCCCTGCCTTTGGTCCTCTCCATGTCTCCAAAGTTAAAAAAGGCTTCCCCTCCCCATTATTTCTGCTTCTCTACCACTGCCACCCCCAATAAAATCTAACAGAGTCTGCCATTTTAAGGGATTTTTGTGGAGTGAAACCCTGAGGTGAGGTGAGTCTAAGTTGGAAAACGTGAAAACTGGCCATGAGGTGGAACAAAACTATGGTCAACCAATAAGATTACAAGCACAATATCTTGGGTAAAGTTGATCAAATCAGAATCAAATGGGAAGGAAAGTCACATGCATAGTGGATATGAGTAAAGAACAGAGTCTTTTCCTGTAAGGGGTTAGGTTTGTGATTCTTTCTGTTTTTTTTTTTTTTTTTTTTCTTCAAAGTGATTGATACCTACTTAGAATATCACTCTCTGAGGCCCATCCTTTGGGGGGTCTGTGGCCATTTTTTCCTTCTTATGCCTTGAGGTCTGGCCCAGGGTTAGTGTTCCAGACTGCATTTTTGTTTTCTTTGCAGCCTTCAGTTTCTCTTATTTGCCTTTGATTTCTACTTTTCATATTGGCTCTTTCTTAATTGCTGGAGCTTGTGTTTTATTTATTTATTTATTTTTCTTATTTTCTAGACATCCTAAATTCAAATCTTCAAGACATTGTCCTATGTTGACAGATTTTATGCACCTCTTTTTAGTCAAATTTTTAACACTGGTATTTTATCACCATTTCATAACTTGATTACTAAGCACTGTGCTTCTTCAGGTCTTTTTTTTTTTTCTTCCAGTTCTTATATCTTGAGTTTTGTTGTGATTTTATTTTGTTTATCTAGATATTTATTTAGTTTTGGTTTTTTGAGACAGGATTTTACTATGTAGTACCGTTTGGCTTTGAACTCACTATGTAGCCCTTGCTGTCCTCAAGTTCACAGTGATCCCACTACCTCAGCCTCCAAGTGCTGGGGTATGATGTGTGCCACCGCCTATCTTATGCTGAGATTTTAGAACAGTGATTTTACGCAATTACACACTTTTAAAATTCATTCTGCTCCACATTGCAAGTAACTCTAAGATTTCAAATACAGATTCTGAATTAGCAGACAAAACTATTTTAGTACCTTCTTCCTTCAGGTTCTCATTCTCTTTAATCACCTGATGTGCATTTGGAAATTTTTTACATAAAATTATCATTCAAAATAATGACTAGTTCTTGTATTCTATTATATTTTTCTTCATGGTAACATTTATAATATTCTGAAGGAATATTTTATGGAATTATACAATGAATTTCTTGCTCCTGATGCTGTTTTTAGGCAAACTTGTATTATAAGTTGAAAATGGTTTAGAATTTTACCCTTTTGGAAATATTTCTGAAAGATCATAGGAAGATTTAACTTATCATGCAAAGATATTTCTAAATATTGTATTATCAGGCAGAAGTTATGGTGTTAGAGAAATTATATATATCCACATGTAGAAAAATTATAATAGAAGCAAATATTTTTGCTCATGAGCACTTGTTTGCAAACAATTTGTTTTACAAATGGAAACATTTGGCAAAACTTCGTTTCTGTTCATGAATTCTGTCCTGAGTGACAGACATGACCGTAGCCACCTTCCCTACATGAACACAAGCACATTGTTTTCCCCAGAACTGTGGAAAAAATTGACTTCATGACTGAGGCACCACTATGCCCAGGTCCTGTATAAGATTGGCTCTGGACAGTATAGTAGAGGTTTTATGATCAAGTTTTATTTGTCAATATAAATTTTTGAAGAAAAGAAAACCATAACCCATTGATGACTACTAGCTTATCTTTGTTTTTATTTGTGAATAGATATTGGACTAAGGAAGGGACAGGAACCATATGATTGTGATTTATGGAAAAGGAACCAATGATTGTGTATGTTTACCTTAATAAAATTGCCTTGATAGGTTCAATAAGAGTGCTTGGGCTCTTAACATCTTGAAAAAAATAAGAATTTCATTATCCTACATTTTATGTTTCTTTTCTTTTATGATCGCTTTAGCAATGAGACTTAATGGAACTCAAATCTTCTGTTAAAATTATAAGTACTCCCAAGCCTACTACATTACTTTTAGGATTGCTGAACAAAAAGAATTCAGTGATATGTTGTTTGACAGATGAGCAAAAGCTACAGTTCATTGATATTTTCTCCTATTGTAAATGAACTTGTGCTCATTGCTCACTCATATTTTAAAAATACCACATCCAATTCCCAGATGATAGTTCTAGTTCTATGACTTTCCCCTCAAATTTATAATAATGAATCTATAAAATGAAGCCTTTTGGCTCACAATTACAGTTAGGAGCTAAGTCATATCATAATCATGTCATAATAAAGCTTTATAAGCTTCTCTTGTGGGATATTACGCTGCACTCTGAGGTCAAAACTCTAGCACTGCTGAATAATTATCATGTTTATTTAGGTGGCATAATCAGTGTCCATGTGCTCACATCTACATGAAAAGAAGGCATTAAATGTGTTTTAGGTGCTTTCTTCTTATGAAATTATTTGGTATGATGCTTTTAATTCACTTTTTTTCCTGTATAAATGTTTAATGATTTTTGTTGTATAATTTTACCTATGATTTGAGATACTAGAAAGCTTATATGTCTACCAAACAACTGATCTTATTGTCCAATCTAGGTATTACCTAAACATGTACTGAAACATTAGTACATGTTTAGGTAAAGATATTAGAATTATCTTCTCTATATGAGTTACTCAACTTATCTTATAATTGTCCAGTGTAGATTTCACCTGGTAAGCATTTAATCTCAGGAAAGTGTATTCTACCAGACTCAACAAAGCATGATTACAGTATAGCACAGTTTTCTGGGCTATCTGAGAATAGTACCTTTTTGAGTTACTAATGCAATTTTTTCAGCAATAATTATTTATCTGTTATGAGATATATGCTTTATAGTATTACTTCCTTCAATTTAAGAACAATACCAAGGTGCATGCTTGTCATCCTTTGCAAGCATAAGGAATAAGGTTCGATCACCGGATCTTACATGCTGTTCCAGCCCTGGAATCCCTGTGCTGGTCACTGAAACCAGGCTTGGTGGTGCATGCCTGTAATTCCAGCACTCTTTTTCCTTTTTTTTTTTTTTTTTTTTTTTGATATAGGGTCTCACTGCACAGTTCAGACTCATAGTGATCTTCCTGTCTCAGCTTCCGCAGTGCTAGGATGATAGACGTGTGACACTCTGCCTGGTATGGTGGCCAGCTTGGTGGCATATGATACTGAGGATCGAATTGGGTACTTGTGCTTGCCATGAAAGTGCTGAGACTGCTGAACTATCTCCGCTGCACAAAATGTTGGCATTTAAAATTTTCCCAGAATTGATAGATGTAAATCTCGACATTTCGGGGTAACATGCCATATTGCTTTGATCAGATCTGCTTTAAAAATCTCAGTTACGATAATTCATAACATAAAATCTGGATGAATAAACTTCAGTATAGTTTCATAGCATCTACCAACTTTTGCGTCCATGTATTAAGACAAAGCTTTGCTTCTAAATCTACGATACATTTTCAAATTTACAGAGTGAGATGCTATGAAGAGTTTCTCTTTTAAGACTCAGAAGCAGAGTTCTGGGTCTACATATTGACACAAATGTCAAAGACTAATTACTTGTAGGGAACTTTAGAACTCTTCAGAGAGCATTCTAACCTTATAATTGACTAGTATATGATTTATATTGAGCTATTCTAGTTGCCAAGCATGTACAAACTAAGCTGGCAGCTTGCAAAGGGATGTGATGTCACAGGCTGTGCTAAACAGGCATGAGGGACAGAAACAGACAGAGAAAATTAATCATAAAATGCTGAGAATAAATAAAATGAACACATCATGCCAAGTTTTAAAAAAAATGTGGGAAGACAAATAAAAATATACTGGGACAGATTTTGAAATAGTGGCTTTATACAGACATCAAAATATAGCATTATGTTATTCACTATCTTTATCTCCTTATTTCATAAGATTTATTGTGCACATGCACCCGCACATGTCACCTACAAACGCACACTCTCACACACATCCACTTCAGGAAAGCAAATCACACCTAATAGCTACAGACATAATATACAGGGATAACTTTTATGTAGGTAATGATTGTTATTAAAAGCTTTTGAGAAAAGATGAAGATAAAGTAGAAAGTACCAGTAGATGGGGAATAGAGTGAAAAAATAATTAAATTTGAGTTCAGTGCTTGCGAAAAAAAAGGAGGCTGTCATCCAGTATAGCATGCATAAATCCTCCAACAAGTTTCAGAGAATGAAGAATAGTTGCTTCTGGATCAATGCACACTCATTTAGTGGGTCTATCAAGCTGACAGTGAGAATACCAAACCTGATACACATGAATGCCCAGCAGGAGTGTCTCTGGATGTCAGCCTTGTGTATGTCAATGAAACAAGAATACAGAAGTATCAAAGCATGCTCACAAACTATAAGTGTGCTTGTCCTGGCTACAATAACAGAGCCAAAGGCTAACTATGATATACTCTTTTAAACCTGGACTGGAATCTTAGTAACCTTGAAGTGACTGACCCACAGCTATTGGGTATGATAGGAAAAATAATGGAGCAGAGACACAAGAGGGAGTTTTCAGTGCATCTAACAAAATGCATTCTCTTGAACAGTCACGGTTGCCTAACATTTGGCTTGTTTTGCATACCTGCGCTCTGCCAAATCTCATGAATTGGTTATGATGACCATTAGCACCTAAATGGCTTGAGCTTTAGAACATTTTGTGGGACATTAAATTATCTTTATAATGAAAGCTTCCAAAGTGTCAGGTTGCCACAGTGCTGATTTGTAGAAGCATAAATTAAATGCTGTAGAATCAATCATTTACACCAAACCCTGTATTTTTTTTGTGTGTGCGGAGTACCTTTATCAGCATAAGCAAGCTGTATGTATACTAGTTTTAAAAATAATATTGGCTCATAACAGTGAATGCTCCTAGGAAAATCATTTGTACAGCCACCCTTCCATATTCACATAACATTGCCTCCAGGGTCAACCTTGGGTATACAACTCCCTTACATCAAATATTATAGTATTTGCAGACAGCCCCACTCAACTTCATCATCTCTATATTATGTAAAATGTTCAATAGATATAATTGTTACATTAATTATTTCTACGTCCTATTTTAAGGAAATGATGACAGACAAAATACTGTACATGTTCATTATAATTGCAATTAAGCAACTTTCAATTCAGATGATTAACTCAACAGAAGAAAAACATTATCCATATACAGTTGGTCAATTACATGTGAAATTCAAGGATGGGTTCAAGTGCTTTTCATAGGTATAGAATGAATGGGATATTCATCTTCATGTCTTTTTTTTTAAGACACAGTCATGCTATGTAATTTATGCTGTGCTTGAACTCACTATGTAGTCTAGGCTGGTCTCTAACTTCATACAATCCCCCTACCTCAGTCTCCTGAGTGCTAGGTTCACAGGTGTGTACAATCACGCTCAACTTTCATATCATGCTTAGGTACTCAATAATTAACTTATTGTACTTTACATCACACCAAAACAATATTTGGTTATCATTTAAATACATTTATTTTGGAGACAAAATATTTTTATGAAGCATGATAGTTGCTACATTTATTTATTGATATATATATATATATATATATCAATAAATAAATGTGTATATATAAATAAAAATCTATATCAATAAATAAATGTGTCTATCTATCTATCTATTTATCTATCTATCTATCTATCTGTCTATCTATCTATGTAATATTTTTTAGGGAAGGGTCTACATGGTGTTAAAGTTCTTACTACTAGATCAGACTCATAGTGATCCGCCTGTTTATAGCCTCCCAAAATCTAGGATTACAAGCATGTGACATCACACTGGTCTCAATTACCTTCTTAGTGTGTCCTGGTTGTGGGGTTCGCACAGCAGGCCTGGGGATTGAAACCCCAGCCCCTGCACCTGCTTGCAGACTCTTTAATCTGTAAGGTATTTGGCTGGCCCTGACAGTTGCTACATTAAAAGCAAAAACAAAAACATTGTAACAGGGTCCATCCACCTATAAGATAAGAGTGATCTCTTTTCCCTAAAATTAGCAGTGTTAGAAATTAATTATTCTCTAGCAGGGTTTATATACACTGAAATGCCACTCTATATTGAAAATATTCATCTACAAATATTCAAACAATTGGTAATGATCTTGGCAGTGTCAGAAATACACAGTTGTTGTCTAAAAATTATAGGTAAATTCTTAGGCTATAGAGGGAATGGGAAATTTAAGTAGTTCTCACGCACAGCTATGTTTGTTTTTTCATAATGGTTGACATATCTGAGAATCACTACTAAGATCATGAATTGCATCCTATGTGGTAGCAATTTGAATGAAAATACTTAGCTCCTAGCAGATGGTTCAGTCTTTGTCTTCTGCCCTCTGGATAAGCCACTTGATCATACTTTGCCTGGGTTTTAGTTAACCTATATATGTTATGACAGGTTCATAAAATTAGTCATCATTTGTGCTCATTATCATGCTGCTGAGAATTCTATGAAAATAAATAAGCTTTCACAAAACCTCACTTTTATTAGGGCTCTGAAATATATTTATAACAAAGCACATACAAATACACACTTATGCTGCTAACTCTTACTTTTCGTACCACTGTATATACATATCTAGCTAACATCTAATAATAAAAATAGTTTATTTAACATATATGAACTAATTAAAGCATTAAAATCTATGAAAATTATTCTTATGAAAACAGAAATTTTAAAGAATAAATATTCCAATGTAAATGTAAACAGAAGACTATGAAATACTATGTACTCATATAGTATTCACAAAAGTATTTTTGTCTCCTTTTGTAAACAACTGAGCTGTGTTTGAAACTCTTTGGTAAAGCGATGTACACTATATATGTCGTTCTGGCATTGAACATTGTATCATGAAGGAAAAACAAAAGAAAATAATTATATGGGCTATGAATTCAGTTTACTGCAATATGAATCTTGGTCAGAAGTTCACTCTTTTAGGTTCTTGGAAAAATTACTTTTTCTGTGCCTTAATTTCATTAAATCTGCAAAGAAAGTTGCATACTGACTAGTATACAATGTAGATGGCTATGAAGTCAACATATAATAAAGCTACTGTTCATTTTTCATTAATGAGAAGTATATAAATGGAGTTTTACTTTGCTAATCACTACTGAGATGCATAAGCATAAATAGAAGTGAAAGACCCAATTTGAATTCCATGTAAGTAAGGTATCAAATGGAAACATGACTTTTACTATCCTCAGAATGAGATTCATGATTTTATTCTTTTACCTTATTATAGAGGTTCACATTGCTTTGAAGAAATTGAACAATTGAACAAGATAATAAATCCGAATAGAAGCAATATCCAGTTCATATCTTAGAAACAAGTAAATAACCATCAATACTGAGTTTACTTGTATGATGCTTGCACCAGCCAGGATTTCGTGTAGAAATATATATATATATATATATATATATATATATATATATATATATATATATATATATATATTTGACTTTCACTATGGGTTCACTACAAATACAGAAACAGTTCCCTTTATCTTAGTTGCTTTCTAATTTCTGGAAAAAAGTACCCAAAACTCCATAATTTAAAGGAGGAGAGATAAATTCAGTCCACGGCTGCACACTTAATTACAGAAACAGCATGGTGGAAGGGTCTAGCATGGAGGAAAGCTGTTCATATCATGGCAGCAAGGAGAGAAAGAAAGATGGGGGCAGCTAGTGAGGGAGACACACTCCTGTGTTGTGCTGCAGGTGACTTGCCCTTTTTAACCAGAACCCAGCTTACAACAGGACACTCAGTCAAAAAATTTCAAGTGGATCAATCCACTGATGAGAATAGCATCACTGATCCAATCACTTTCCAAAACATCTTACTTCTGAATACAAGAGATATTGGGAGAACATTCCAGACCTAAGTTACAGCATTCTACTCCTGATCCTCAAAAGACTTATACTCATTTCTTTGTGTTAAATTGATTTGCAGTTTTAACAATTTTAAGCATTATAGAAAAGCCCAAGTCCAGATTTCTTTCCTGTGACTCAAGGCAGAATCTTAGTTGTGAGCTGTAGAAAGAAAATAAAATATTAAATACTTACAACATATAATGGAGCAATATAAATATCCTCATTCTAAAAGGGATAAGTAGATGGATAAAAAGAAATCAGACCAATACAAGGCTGAAATCTATCAGAGTAGGTTAAATCCAAGAATTACACATAGCACTCTTCCTAAGTTACAGCAAGATGTGGATTCTGAAGAGGTTTCTAGGCACTATGCAGTGGCCTTACTAGTTGCAGGCCTTCTGGCCTCTCCTTTGGGATAGCTTCACTCATGGTGTGTGCTCAGGCTTTCATTACCAGTGTTTCATGTTTCTGGAATGTCTAATTTTCTGAGATCTTCACTTCATCTTGAGCTTTATTTCACAGCCTATATTTCACCCTCTTGAGACACATAGAGTGGCTTCCAACATCTGAAATCAGGTGTAAGTCTCCATGACCCCACATTTACATTCTGCCTGCTTGTAAAACCAGCTTGAAGGAGGTAATACTAAGGTCTTATGCTAGCTCAAGCAGTAGAAAAGCCCCATTGGATCATGCAGTGGCCTCTGAATGATTGGATAGCTGAGCTATGGAAACTCTTTATTATTTGGCTCTGAATAAGCTGGGTTATCTGGGGCCCTCTTTTCAAAGCAGTCTTTCATTTTTCCACCTGTAAAGCTGTGAAAGATGGGGCCTTGCTAACTCCAGAGATGCCAGCAAGATATCTTTCCTACTACTCTGATGTAAAGTACTTGGATTATTTTGAATGCTAACCTTTTTAGTAATGAATGCTTACCTCTGTCCAAACTTTCTTCCAAGACCTACCTCCACAGGTCTCAACTTTGTAGGTGCTTGCTTTCTATCCATCGGAAAAATATTTCAAATCACTTCACCATGCTCTTTGAGAGAATACTTACAGTAGATATGACTAAAAACAGTAATCAGTATCCATGCCCCAGATTGAATGTTGGTTGTCCTTGAAATTTCCTTTGCCAGATTAATTAGTCCATTTCCCTGAACTTCAGCCTCATGCAAAGTCTTAGATGATGGTAAAAAGACACATCATCTACCAGAGCGTACTACAAATCATCTCCATTCTGCAAATGGAGTCCTTGTTCTCAATAGAAACATCAAGAGGCTGGCTTTGGCTATCAGGCTTTCTAACAGCACTCATCTTTGGAGCTTTGACCAGTATTATATTAACCATTGCTGACAATATTCGAGGTGTTCTTTAGCTGGCATCTTCTAACTTTTCAGACTCCTACCATGAACCACTTCCAAGGGCTCCTAAACTTGGTCTAGTGTTGTTATAGCAACGGTTCCATTTCTGTGGTACAAAAATCAGTTAGTTACTCTCTCACTCTGGTACAAAATAACCAACACCTACCATTTAAAGGAGTCTACTTTGGCTCAGAGCTTTAGAAATGTTTGGCAGGCTAAAGTGCAGAAGCAGCATGGAGGTAGAACCCTGCATGGAGCACAGAAGCTGTGTTAGGACGTCCAGTAGGCCACAGAGAAGGGAGAAGCCAGAGAGGGAGGTGCAGCCTTCGAGGTTACAATATGGTAATCTGCCTCTTTTGACTTGGCAACCCATCCTGATAGCACACTCAACCAAGAACTCACAACTGGACAGATCCTTATAATTCACTCACCTTCCAAGTGCTCAAACTTGAGCGCATGAGGCTCTGGAGAGACACTGAAGATCTAACCATCTGTGCTGGCACATGCCTGTAATACAAGCGCTGGGAAGGCTGAAAACAGAAGGATCACTATGAGTCTGAGCTGTGTAGTGAGACCTGGTACCAAATGCATTTTTTTTTTAAAGATCTACCCATCAAAGCCCCTGAAAATGCACATGGTTTTAAAGGTTAGTTAAGCTTGAAGAAGAGAAAATGTTTACATTTGGGATGCTTCCAAGTGATGCCAATAAATCTCCACATCTGTTCTATTATCTCAATTGCACCAAGAAACATTCTCCCAATTAGTTAATTAACTTTAGGAACAAACCAAATTAGTTTAGAATGCAATTTAAACACAAGTCTATAAATTGTAATTAAAACTGCATGCTGCTGGTATAAATTTTTCAAAATATTTAAGGAGGGTAGATTTCAAAGAACATATATTTCGTGGAAGACTGATAATAGGAGCAAATTTATTCATAGGGTAGGTTTTAAGATAATGTTTTAATTAGCCCTTTAGCCCCAGTGATTCAGAAGTCTAGGTAAAGAAGTAATTTCTACTCACTGTAGATGACTAATGTGAGATTTCCTTTGGTGCCTTTAATGGTCAATAAAGTCTGTTTTTTTTTAATAATAAACCAACATGCTGACTAATAAAAGGAAAATATAAATGAAGAATTATGGCACTTAAAATCCGCTAACAGCGCTGATTTATAAACTCTTAGGAGGCTGCTAATAATGTGTTTTTCTAACATCATTTAGTTAACATTTGGCATTCACATCTAGTACACTTTAACATAATAACATTTTAATATTAAAATTTCTTCGGTATTAAACATCCATATATAGGAATTAAACAGACATTTATTTAAATGTATTTTTTAATTATATATAAAATCCATAGCTTTATTCTAACTAGCTATCTTCTAGTATCATTAGCCAAATGAACATTCAAAAGTTATGCTTTTTTATTTAATGAAAGGAATATAACTTCAAAAGATAGCAGTGTTTTTAAAAATACTTAAAATAAAATGCTAACAATAATTTTAGTAAAGTGTTAGATAAACTGTTTTATTTCAATGATTCAATACTCAAGGCAGGCCAACATCTTTGTTGGCCATCTCAGAGATCTAGAAAAGACATCAAAGAATTTGCTGTATTATTGGAATTTGATATTTAAAAAGATTTATTTTATCAAAATGTTCTTTCTTTTGCCACATAAATCTTATATCAACACCACTAAAGAACAGATGGAAATCAGTGCAGTCAACTTAAACTTTAAGGCATTTATTGTCATCACTCAGATTTCCCTTGTAAAAATAAACTGTCTTCACTTTAAATTGATAAGTGATAAAATTTTTAAAGAAGTTGAGTATGATAAAACTGTTTATGTTTTAAAAACTTCAGTTAAATTCTCTCCTGAATTTTACTTAGTTGTATTTCATTATAAAGGATAGAGTTCTTTTCAATCCAATAACTTTTATGTATATTACTAGCATTGATTTCCTCCTAGCTAGCTCATCACTTTTAATAATGATGCATGATAATTGTTCATTTATAGGCATTAGAGAAATAATGGAAAGGAGATTTCTTAATAACTGAGCTAAAGGAGTATAATTGATACACCTAGAGATGATACATTAAGGAAAGAAGGTAAAGACTAGATTGGGATCTTTCAGATTCTTTATTTTGTTTTGTTCAGTGATGTCTTACTTATATAGTTTGGTCTGCCTTAAACACATTGTGTACCTCAAGTTGGCCTCAAATATGCAGCATTCCTTCTGACAGCCTCTCAAGTGCTGGGACTAAAGCTGTGTACCATCATGAAGGGCTTAAAGTTAGACTTCCCTCCCCTCTCCTCCCCTCCCCTCCCCTCCTCCTCCTCCTCCTCCTTCTTTCTCTCTCTCTCTCTTTCTTTTGAGACAAGGTCTAGCTATGTAGTTCAGGCTGTTCTTAAACTCATGCCTAGCCTTCTGATTTGCTCGTCCAAGCCCTGAGATTACAGTTGTGAGCTATCACGCTCAACTAGGGGTTCTAATTATAAATTACTTTTTAAAATACTACCATGTCAATAGGCTCTGGGAGAAGTCATTTTTAACCTCAAAGAGTAATGAGTGCATTAAAGAAAAGCTAAAAATGAAAATAAAGAACTATCGGCTTTAAAAGATATACTTTTTATATAGCTCAGTGGACTAAAGCACCAGCGCAGGCAGACCACAGCAGCTGGGGTTCGATCTCCGGTGTGTCATGCTGGCCCCACCTTCGGAGCATGCTGAAACGGTGATTGGGATTGGTTGTGGCTGTGCGTGCATGCCTGGAATCAATAGCACTTGGAAGGCTGAAAACAGGAAGATCCCTGTGAGTCCTATCTACGTAGTGAGACCCTGAACACCGTGTAGACCCTGTACCATATACATCTAAATAAATAAATAAACAAATAATAAATACACAAATAAATAAATGATACACTTTTTCATTGGCAAAGATGCTACTGAAATTTGTCTTCTCCAGAGGTTAAGTACCCTCCTGTATCAATCAGTAAGTGATTATTTTAGAATACGCTCATAGGCTGCTCTTAATTTCCGAGAAATGGATGTGATAGCAACAATAATAACAATTCTCCTATAGCAAATGTGAACGTACAAAGTGTCCCTCCGGCAGGAAGCCTGTGGCTGCTTATGGAGTCAACACTGCTGTTCATTTCCTCTCCAGATTATGACAAACCCCTAGAAACACTGCTAGGGTTTCTAGGGCCCTTAGTGATTATAAGTATAATATGTCAGACACTGTCACTGTTCTGCACTGTTAAACTTTCAATAATTAATGCATTGTTTTCTGGAAGATTAATGCCCCATTGACTATGGCTAATCAAAGAGTGAGGATAAAGAGAATATCGATGTGGACGCTGGACCCCCTCCTAGTCACTTTGGCTTGATGACTCCCTTCCTCTTTGCCTACCATTCTTGCCAGTAGTCTAGCATACTGTTTTTCCATCTCTCCTCCCTTTCTCCTTTTAGAAGCCAGAATCAGAGTTGCATCCTGACCTGATAACTCTCCCCAACGCTCTTAGGTTTTTTTCCCCTATGTCCTTTCCATAGTTACTTATTACAAAACAAAAACAAAAGTGTTTGACCTCATCTTGGAGTCTGTTTCACAGACTAGCACAAGGTTTGTTATCAGGGATTCTAGAAAACAGAGGTGCAGTAAATGCTTGGGATATATTCCAAGATGAGGCAGCCTACAGACGTAGAGAGCATCAAGTAGTAACTTGTTTATTAAAGATTTTACCAGTAGTGATCTGGAAAATAATTGCAGAGGAGAACATACTCCACGGTTGTAGGTTCAATGATGTGACATTCTGAATAATGTGGCAATGAAATCTATAAATAGGCAATGACACCTTGGTCATTGCGAAGGTGTGTTGACTATGAAAACGGATAATGAGAGAATAGGTGCTCTGAACAATAAGCTTAGGTGATAGGTAATAAAGACCTTTATCCCCTGCACGGGGAGGGAAACTGCAGATGAAGAGAAGGTTGGGGACTTAACTGTGACAGCAGTCACAGACTCTTAAATTCTCAGGAATATGTGTTCTTTTATGTGAAAGTCAAGCCTGAAAAAGGAAATTGTGGATTGGGAAACTTGAGTGTGACCACCTGTATGAACATTTATGAGTAGTGTTGACCTCACCACCAATGGAAAATGGCCTTCCATCTCCTGGGAATGGCTAGCACTTATACTTACTCTCTTTCTCGCTAGACACCAGGTTCCCCCTTAAGTGGGTGCTCCACTTTTTTTTTTTAGATGTCTGTGTGACACCTTGGTTAGAGTCACAATATAGACTCATGCTGGGCCTATACAAAGATGGTACACATAAGGACATATATGAATTATTTGACATATACCAATCCTATCATTGGATTCTAGAGTCCTTTATCAAGCAGCTAGAATTTAAGGTTAGATGAACACAAATTTGTGCACTTTAATGCACTCTATCAACACACATTATTTATCACCCAATGCAGACACTAAAGGATAGAAGAAATTTAGTGCTCTATGACTCTTGGGAGCCTAGGAGGAAAAATGGCTGTCTCCCAATGAAATTCAAATATCTGGATTTCCATAAAAGATGGTAAAGGAAAGACTGCTGAGATAAAGGACATGGATAGGATAGTTAATACTGTGTATTAGTTTAAATGCTATATAAGTATGAAGATATTTACATAAGCATTACTCTTATATAAGTCTATGGGGGTGTTTCTAGAATAAATTAACATTTGGGAGATTTTTTAGAATAAAGTGGATTGTCTCTTCTGCTGTAGGTGATCCTAGTCAAAACTGGCAAAGATCTGAATAGCCTAAAAGGTTGAATAAGAATTCTTTCTGACTGAATGCCCAGATGCATCATTAATCTTTTGACCTTGGACTTGCCCAGAGGATGGAATATACTATGCACAGTGAGCTCTTCTGGCTTTTCCAGGACTTGGACTCAGACTGAAACCATATCATTATCTCTCTAGGATCTGGGGATTTTAATCTTTATAAATGCCTGAGATAATTCTTTATAATAGACTTCTTCATAGGTATACACAACCTACTATATTTATTTTTCAGAAGAATTTTTACTACATAGTAGATATGCTGGAATTAGGATGTGGAACAAGGCAAAAGAGATAAAGAATGTTGGTGTAGTGATCTTTATGATGCCCATTTAACTGAAATAACTAAATTGATAGATCTAGGAGAAGAACTCTAAATACCTCAGACTTGCCCAAACATCAGCTCTCAATAGACCCTCTGACAAATGTGATGTATTACTAGAGTGTATTTATAAGGTTTTAGGAATAAAATTACATGGTATGCAGTTACAGATTTGGTAACTGCATTTTTCTCTTCCAGTGAGAATAAAGGATGAGACACACTTCTGAATCATAGGGTGGATGGCATTTATTTATATGTTGCTTCAGCTCTATGTTAATTGATTTCTCCTGTATTATAGCATGGTTGTAAGAGATGTTATAGAACATAATAGTTTTCATTTAACTGACAGAATCTTGTGTACTGGGCAGGACAAGCAAATAAGTGACTAACAGATTGGAAGTTTTCTGGTTATCAGCTTAAAGCCACTCAAAGGAAAAAAGGCTTCATAGCAAACTGAAGAATGGACTTCAAAATACAGTAGGGGGATATCTGCCCAATTTCTTTGTTAAGTGGAAGTCTGTCAGATAAATTCTAAGGGTTCCTACAAGTCTTCAAGGGTTCCACTGTTCTCTGCATTACCTTTCTTCATAAGCACCTACAGTTTTCATAGTTCTTTTCTGATATCCCAGACTTCATTTTGCTATTATCAGTGATTACAGTTTTCATAGTTCTTTTCTGATACCCCAGACTTCATTTTGCTATTATCAGTGATGGGGCTGTAGCTTTCTGATGATAGCTTGCAGAGGTCCTGAGACACTAGGCAATACCACATACAATTTTCCAGGTTCCAGATGTGCTCCTCTTTGTTCCCATTAGTTTGATAGTAAGGACCCACGAGCCACCAGCCATTGTACTGATCCCATTCTTTCTCCATTGGTTCTATAGCATAGTGAGCACAAAGCATTCAGGTGGCAATGCCAGTTTCCTGAAGTTGATATAATATTTCTCTTGGAAGATACCTTCCTTGGAATCAAAACATCTAAACCAGCAGAGCTCAAAGTGCCTATGATAAAAGGTTTTGACAGGCAGATGACTGGGAATCATTTTGAGTATGATGCCTATTTGTCCTTTCTTATATTTTTGAAATCTGGATAAGGAAGAAGCAATGCTGTATTCCTAATTTAGGTTGCATCCTAGAGAACACTATAACCACTTTTCAAGCCGTTCATCATGTACTTGGATGGTATTCTAATCCAATCTTTAGAAAGTTAATATGCTCTTCTTTCAGGCCAGCTACTTCAAAACAATGGAAATATAGTAAAGCTAGCCAAAAACTACTGTAGAACTTTGTAAATATATTCCTTCTTGAGAGGTAAGTCTGGATGGTATGAATAAGAGATTTTATAACCCCATGAATCATGAATCTGCCAGATAATAGGGCAAAATCATATGTCTCTGACCAACTCTGTTTTTAAGAAAAACAAATAAGCAAACAAACAATGATGTTATGTTACATTTACTTTCTTCTAGAAATGCTTCTTTACATTGAAATTTTTAGGGTTACTCTACTATGATGGAGTCATAGTACCCCACCTGGTGTAATATAGAGATGAATGTCAGCCTATTACTCAAAACTATTGAGAAATCAGGCCTACAGTGTCTTTTTCAGTCAACCATCCTACTCTTCTGCAGGAGGCCAGAAAAGTGTATTTGGAGTAAGAAAATAAATAACATTGCAAAGTTTAGAGGCAAGAGAAAGGAAGCCACTTGCTGATGGTAAGTGCTTGTGTGTTGAGGTTCAGTTCAGGCTCAAACTGCATAGCCTTTTTACGTAATGATGGGGCTGTAGAGCCCCATAAATGATAGAGGAGAGGTTCAGATAATTCTTCATTTATCAGGTTAACATATATTTCATAGTAAACAGGCAATTCATGCATCAGTGGTAGGAAGCTGATTTTCATATAGTTATCTAAATACTATAATAGCTTTCTTCTGAAATCCCAGCTCCTATGATTCACCTTCAGGAACTTGCTCAAGACTCCATATAGAAAACCCACATTACAGATTCTTTAGTACCATTTGATATGCTTAGTTGTATGGATAACAAAATAAGGTAAATTTTTGCAGCTCAATAAAATAAGGCAAATTTTTGCAGCTCACAACTATTTCAGAGCCTTCTTTTTCCTCAAAATTCTTCTCAATTTGCTAGTCTAATGCAACGATTCTGTATTTTCTTTAGAGGATTGCATTTAAATGAGGTGTATCACACATAGAAAATAGAGTTCCACAACTCACTGTGCTTCTTTCTTAGTGATAGTGTATTCCAGGCCCAATAAGTTAGCCATTTATTTTAGAGAGAACATTTTATCCTTTTAAAAAATTCTTGTTCGTGGTTCTGGTTATTCCATTCAGGTTATTACAAGAGATAAGCCAGTGCTCTGCTACTGGGCTATCGCCTTAGCCCTAAAAAGGATATCTGGAGAAGCCAGCAAGGAAATACTGGATCTCTAGAAATCTAGCCAAGATGACAGGATCCCAAATATACATAGGTTGATTTTTAGTATGCATATTTCCAATCAAAATGTACTGGATATTTTTAAGGGTTTTGGTAAACTATCAATATTGTTATATCACAATCGTGTATTGTATCAGGTTGATTTACTTGGAATTGTTGGATGCTAAAATTTTCTGCACAGTAAATCATGCTGGAATTTTAATGAATTATGTCTGTGAAGGCATATTCCAGGTGAAATCAAATTTCTTCTAACTTACAGAAAAGGCAAAAACTGGCAAAAGAGAGTCCACATGCAAGGCTTTTTTTCCCGAGAAAGAGATGATTTATGTAAGCATGGCATTCATGCCTTGAATCCCAGCACCCACCAGTGGTGATTCAGGATGACTAGAAGTTTGAGCCTACCATGGACAACTTAGCAAGACACTATGCATAAACAAACAAACAAAAAAATGGCTGGGGCAAAGCTTTGGGCAAAGGCTCTCAGTTCAATACCCAGTACTGAAAAACAAAACAAAACAACACTCTAGGAAACCGAGACCATATCTACAATAGCAGGCATATCTCTGCTATCTGACCAAAATTTGATTTACTGGGTTAGCACAGAGAAGTTTCTACTACATATTTTTTCCATTATAACAATCCTAATTTCATATGTGATGGAATCAATTTGGAGATCTGCATCAGTTTCTTAGCATGTTTATTATATTTTTTATTTTGTTTGTTTGTTTTCATTTGTGTATTTGCCATAGGGTTCCCCTGTGTAGCTGAGACCCATAGCCATCCTCCTGTTTTCAGACTTCTCAGCACTGGGGATACAGGCATGTGCATCACGCCAGGATTTGGTGGATGACTGAGTATGCTGGGAGGTGGGGTGGGGTGGGGATGACATGGCATGTGGGACCAGGAATTGAACCTTGGTCCCCGTGCTTGCCAAAGCAGGAGCTTAGTCTACTGGACTATCTTGCCAACCCAGCATGGCATTATGAATGTGTATTTCAGAAGTGAAAAAATAATCATAAAAAATTTTCTGGAGCCTACCAGTCTACTATAAACAGAATGCCATTGTCACCAGAATTCACCATTGCTACTGGTTGATCACAGCAATAGTTTGGCTATGTTGAATTAGTTCAGGATTAGTATCCAATAATCTCTCTAAACTGTGCACATTTTTCATTTTCTACATACAGCATTCACTTTAAGCACTGTGGTCATGTTCTGATTTAAAGGGAACTCGCTCTAAATTATAAGATCTGTGGGTTATTTTCAAATATAGTTAACAAATTATTAAAATGTTAAGAAAATTCCCTCAGATTCAGCCATCATCATTATCAGTCACCTATTTTCACTTTCCAAGTTGTTATCTGTTCACAAAAGAAAACTAATCTTTTTAAAGCACCCCTTCTCCCACCAACCACCATGCATTCCCTCTAGAGTTACAAGTACACTCAGATACCAGCGAATCTTATGTCTTAGGTATGAAAACACTGTAGGATCACAAAACCCCCAAGTTTTGGCCAGTTGACATTAATAGAAATCTTAAGAATATGCATGGGCCTGGATTCTCAAGAAAAGAGAAAAATAATGTGGAAAGATTACAGAGCTATTAAGGTGAATGCACTAACAAAGCAATCTAGGTTTGATGTATTAGCTTGAACATCTGGCAGTGTCAAAATTTATCCAGTTACAAGAACAAATACAAGGTTGGTTTTCAGATACTTTGTCACTACAATTACAGGGATAAGAGTTTCTTTTCATAATAACAATAAGATTTACCTATTTCCTTACCCAGGCCTTGAATTGGGAGCTTGTGAGTATCATTAGAAGAAACTAATCAATATCATGGCATTTGTAATCTTTACACCCCTGAAATGTTATACTAGTTCCCTGACCTCCCAAAGTACATTGCACGTTGTTCTTCATGTCCCTTTCGGTGACTGTAGCTGATAATTTGAGCAAACAACTTGACAATGTGTGCCATTACTACCTCTGTTCAATTTACAGAAAAAATACTGTTATTAATACCTTAAAAAAACAGGTTTGGGGCAATAGCTCAGCAGCATAAGTATCTCCTTGGAAAACACAAAGTCCTGAGTTTGATCCCCAGTACCACAAAAAACAAAACAAAACAAAACAAAAAAATATTGGAGAGTCAGTTGTCAATCCCTCCCCATTTTTTTTTTTTTTTGTAGTACTGGGGACTGAACCCAGGCATGCACTTATTCTACTGAGCTATCTCCCCAGGCCTGCCAGTCCCTATTTTAAGGGAAATGTTGAGTTTGAAATTCATGGAGATGAATTTCAGAACCTGAGATGATCTGTATGCAAGTGGCTAAGGCTGTTCCCAGGAAAAACTCAGACAGTGAGGCAAGTAGAATCAGAACTGGAGGCAGGACACACAGGTACTATGTTATATTTTCAGCAAGGAAATCTGACAAATTATCAAGAGTATTGGCTACAAGGCATGTTCGACATAAGGAAATAAATAAGGACAGTGTTTACATAAATGGGGGATAGGTTAGCTGAGTAAAGATCTACAAAGTTGCAACCAGAATATAGGAAAATCAGCATCTGATGTCAATCTAACTGTAGCAGAATGGAAAGCTGCTGATATTAGGCAAGTCTATAACGAGCTGCGAAGTGTGAACTTGTTCAGGTGTCTGAAAGCTGCACCTGACTACACAACCTTCTAGAAAGTGTCTTCGGTTCCACTTCTGACTTCAAAAAAAACAAAACAAAAAAATCTCCCAAACTTGCCTTCCGTGAAAACAATAATCTTGGAATTGTGTTATGGAAAATGAGCACATATATCAATGTGCTCATAGATCTTATTTATAATTATTAAGTTTTGTCTTCTTGATCTTCCAGTTATTTAGAGTTAATATTTTGTATTGTTATTGTGTGAAATTACCCAGCTTTTGGAATTCCACTTTGGATTCTTTCCATCTTTTCTGGTTAACTGTCATATTTTCAAACTTTCAAAACGTAAGCAGACATAAAAAATGGCTGTATTTTTTGTGCTGAATTGAGTTTTATTGCAAGGGGGTATAATTGTTGCTAATAATTGGTTTCCATCAACTGCCAATAACTGGTTTGCTTTATGACACCAACAATACGGAAGTTCATTCCTGGATGTTGGATCAATTACACTGTTCCCCCTTTATCCCTATGTTAACAGAGTGATATAGGGATAAATTTACTTAAGTGATTTTCATACTAGCAAAAGAAAAAAGAGTCTGTCCACAATCATTATCTCACAACTGTCAGATCACAAACACACATACCAACTATGAAAAAAAGGCAACAAAATCCTTCCCCCAAATCCCTAGTCCCCCAAAGCCATAGGATGTATGCAGGTCATACATTTAATGCAAATAATGAAGGACACAGGAGATACAGAAATGGGAGAGAAATGTAATCATTATGTTCCAGAAACATGTAGCTACAAATTACTCAAACAAGAAAAACATCATGCATACTTAACCTAATATATTTTCCTGAAGTCATTTCTTAATTTTATTTTTGTGATTTTAATGCATGTATAGGTTTATGGGAACATTACTAGCCTGAAGATGTAAAACAACCCGATAGCCTGAAAATATCCCCAAGTGCACTAACTTCCCCTCCTTCCTCTGACTGCCAGTCACCAGCAGTCAGGGGTGTCTTTCCTATTGCTCTTATTGCTCACATAGTGACCGCCTATTTCCAGATGACCATGTTTTATTTCCAGGGTGCTTTATCATTGTCATTATTTCATTTCTATTTTTTCCATCATGTGTATTTCCTAATGAATTGCTTTTAATGGGTGATTTTCATGACTCATTGCTAGCTTGAAAATGCTATTATTATTTAATAATTGATTTATTATGTTTGGCTTCATAACTTAGTGGTATTTTTGCAGGGTATGGAATTAGAAGAAGCAAATCATTTCCTTCTAATATTTTAAGATACTCTCTTATCTTCTGATTTTAATTCTTTTGGTTGAGCTCTCAGGTGTCAGTTTACAAGTTATCCCTTTCAAAATAATGTGTATTAATTGGCTGATTGTACGATTTTTAAATCATTTTTTAAATTTCCTTAAATGTGTGAACACATATTTCTCCTTCATATTTTTCTGTGTGTTCCTTCTTTTGAACTCTTTCTGTGTCAGTTTAAACATTTTCACTAACTTACTGTGAGTGTGCTTGTTTATTCTGAATATTATCTGCTTCTATTGAATAGTCTTAGTTTTTATTTTCAATACATTGCATTATTCACTGCAGAATTCCTAAATTCAATTAATTAATTCATAGTTTTATTCTCTGGAGAAGTTCTCCATCTTTTAAGTTTCTGTGTTTGGCTTCTTTTAATTTTGTTTTCCTTACCTGGTCTTTCTTTCATACCTATTCCTGATATGTCATATGATCTTTGGTTTGTCACAGATATCCTATTTTATAAATTGTAGAAGGGTTAAGCAATATTTTTTCTTGTCAGAACTGAGATTTTTTAGCTTATGATAGCATATAGCTCCAGACATATCATCTTAGTATCCACAGGGACAAAACTGTCTGTGGACCAGCTTGAAGCTTTGGAAGGTTCAAGTTTACTTCTGTTTCATGATACAGCTCTGCTGGAGCTGACTGTATTTGTTGCATCTCAGTACAGGTACTAATAGTAGCTTCTAGATTTAGTTTTTATCCTTTTTAACCATGAAACTACAGAAATCTTTAATTTTATTTCTCTTCTTTTTCTTGTTCTCAGTCTCCTAACATATATAGTCTAGGAATATGATAAATTCTTCATAGAGTTAATCTCACCATCTTTTCTTTTTGTCAGATTTTATTTATTTATTATTTGTTCATTTATTTATTGTATCATGTTGATGGCAAGCATGAGCCCCGCATACATCTGTGAGGTGATCAAGACCTCTGTTGGCTCACTGCTCCACTACCATATTCCAGGAACTGAACTTTGGCTATGAGCCACTTTTGCCTGCACCGAGGGTTAGCAAACAGCATAAGTCAAGAGATGGCTTGCGGAATGCAGGTTTATGTTCACCAGCTCTCTTCAGCTCTCTTTCTAAAGTCCTGGATAAGCACTATGTTTCAGGGAATTTTTTTTTTTTTTTTTTTTTTTTTTTTGTCTTTTTGAGACAGGGTCTCACTATACAGTTCAGGCTGGCCTTAAGCTCACTTTGTAGCTCAGGCTGGTCTTGAACTCACAACAATCCTCCTGCCTCAGCCTCCCGAGTGCTGGGATTACAGGCATGCGCCACCACGCCCGGCTGTTTCAGGGAATTGATGTGATGTGCCTCTCTTGAGTTCTTTTACCATCCTTGGGCTGGGTCAAAGGCTCTTACGGAAACTTCCTGAGAGAATGTAGCATCTTTTCACTATAGGACCCTGTGAACACTTTTGCCTCAACAGGTCCAATTGATCTGTTTTCAAAAGTTTTACTTCTTATATTATTTGAATTTCTATATTCTATATTCGTATTTACATTTGATATCTTTGTCTTTCTAAAAGTGGGATTGTCCCATAACCTAGTACAGCATAATCAAAATCTCAGGCCTTGCCTTACTGTTTGGGGAGCATCATTGTGGAGTAATGGTATTTTAGTTAATGATGAGTATAGAAATCAAGGAAGCTATGTAGCATGCTTAAGAAATAAGAATTGGACAAGCAATGGTCATAACTCATCCAGATGGCTGACACTGAAAAAAGATCTACAAACTGCTGTACATTGTTTCAGGGTAAATCCTGAGGGGATTTGACTGACCTTGTCAGATACAGAAGTTACATTTCTTGTTATATAGGTCTTGCTTTATCTTGGTCTTAATCATCCAGCAGAAAATTATAAAAACGAGGTATAAAAAGTAAAGCCATATTAGTATGTTGAGCTATAAAAGGTTCAAGTCAACAACTTCTGACATTGCCAGTTCTGTGGATAACCCGCTATTATTATGAACTACTGGACTATATTGGATTACTTTGCTGAATTCACACATCTACAATATTTGAATGCCAATGGAATACACATCTCTGACAAAAACTAAACAAAAAAGGGAAATATAAGTAAAGGACCATTTTGTAGTGAGAAAACATATATATGATACACAGCTGCTTTCTTAGTTCAATGAGAAGAAAGATTTGTACTAATAGTACAAACATAGACAACATAACATGTCTGCATCTTATACTATGAATAATGACTATGAAGACAACAATATGCAATATATTAATTATTGTAACTGTCCTACTAACTTGTTTTGAAACAGTTTCATTGCTATTTCTTTCTCAATAAAATTAATTAAACTAAATAATAATGAAAATAAAAAATAAATAATTTATCAGGGTATAAGGTTCAGAATAGTTGATCCTGTTAAATGCCGCAAAAGCTGACTCACTAGCTAGAGCTGCTTACTTATGAAGTCAACTTACTGTTGAGAATTATAAGCTCTGCAGTTGCATTTACTTCCTTAACTGATTATAAAAGCTGTCTTAAATTTATAAATAATATACATACTCATTTAACAGGAGTCAGGTTTTACTGGAACCTTACTACAGGGAAGCTAATTAATTTAATATCCAAGATCATGAAACTATATTTGTAGAAATTACTCTTTAATTTTTCCAGATACTTTGTTTTCTCTTTTTTTAGGTATAATACATTCCTGAAGATTATATTTTTACTATGTAATGAATTGAATTTTACATTGTATTTCAGATGCTAAAATTAAGTGGAAATAAAATAGACCATCTAAAATTAATCAAACTTGAAATTTGGAAATTTTTGATAGCAGAAACTACAGAAAAAATATTATTCCACCCAAAATGAGTCAAAGTGAAAACAAAGGTAATCCAATCATGCAAATTTTGAAGACAAAAGAACAAAGCAAATACATTGAGGCAATGCAGTCATTTATGGGTATGATTATAATTCATTGTAAACTATTCTCTGATAGTGATTGCTATAAGAGAGAACTATAAGGAAAACAAAATGCTAAAATATCAATATGTACTTAATATAACATTTTTGATAAAAATCTATGAAGAAAGCAGCAAAAATAGAGACTACTTTTACTTTAAGAATTAGTAACTTTGCATTTAAAAAATTGTTTCTCGTGCTGCATATATGGCATGCACACAGAACTAAAATAGACAGCTGAAATAAAGTAGAGATTTCTATAAACATAATAGGTTGTGTTAAGCCAGCCATTATGCTGGATATGATTTCCATTTAATGTCAAAAATTGGCTTTTGAAGATGGCACTTTAAAAAGTATAAGCTTTCAATTTTTGCAGCTTCTAAATTGATTAAAGTAGAAAAAGAAGTGAATGTTAAAGAAACATTTTGAGAATATAGTCATTCAGGTCTCATGGGTGGGGGGAGAAAGTGCTTTGTTTTTTTATTACATAACGAAAAGACAAGGAATGATGGAAACCTGCAATAAAGAGATAACTATGTCAGGAGGGAAAGGTATTCATGGCAGAGCTCTGTAGCCCTTCACTATTAGAATATAAATGCTACAACTTGAAATAAACTAGAAAATGAAGAAATATCTCTTTCTCTTTAAAGTGCCACATCAGACGAGGTGAGCTTTTCTCTGAGAATCAGTGAAGCTGCCTTCTGAGGTTTCTATGATCAAAAATGGGAAAAGCACTGATGTGGAAAGACTGATATTTGAATCTCTCAAAATTGGTTTTCAGCACCAGTAGTGTTAATGGAAAGGAGAGCAGATGCCCTAGCCCACTCACACAGTGAGTTGGGCATGGGCAGCTGGGAAACCTAATCGTGAACTAACATAGGAACTCTACTTAGTAGTTCAAATATATGAATATGCTTTCTTCACACAATTTGTGCTATATTCTTTCATGGGCTATTGTTATTTGCAGCAAACTGGAAGATGGGTAAAAGTGACACTTTAACACTGTGCCCTGGTACTAGTACAGGTTGTCCCCAGGGAGTTTCTTTGTAGTTGTATTATAATTATCTCTTGATGAGAACATCCCAGTGATAAGAACTCTGCTTTCTCTAGGCTGTGTCACTGATAGAAAGAAAAAGAAAAAACATCGCAGCTAGGAAAAAAAAGCAAAGCTCTCTTCCCTGAACTCTGGTACAGATTTGACACAAGGTTGGTACCAATATTATCTGACCATAGTTACCCCAATTGGTTACAGAATTTTGCAACTGTTTTGGTTTATGCATTATACTTTTTATTGAAACAGTATTTTTAGAAACTAGTGCTTATTATAAATTTCATGGTCAATGCATATTTATTAAATTAAGTGTTGCAGTCCAAATACTTGCATACTAATTATATGGCATAAATTTGGACAAAGCAAAAAATCTATAGATAAATTAAGAATACTATTTACTATATGTATTTGGCACAGGGTCACACTGCACAGCTCAGACTCATAGTGATCCTACTGTTCTCAGCCTTCCCAGAGCTGAGATTATAGGTATGTGTCACTAAGCCCTGTCTACATGTCAGGCTCAGCGTGCCTGGGGGTGGGGCCAGCATGGCATGCAGTGCCAGGATCGAATTCTAGTCTCTGGGCTTGCCTAAGCAGGTGCTTCTGCTATGCTATCGCGCTGACCCTACTATTTACTGTATATGTAACTTTTAAATTGTCAACTTTCTTAAACACTCTCAATTTCAGTTTTATACAAAATCTCACAATTCTGTAAATTATAGAGTAGAATCTATGAAACACCTCCTATAGAGCCTAAGGAATCACAGAAGTTATTACCATCATTTTATTAATGTTCACAAATGCAAAATGAACATTTGTCTTCTAGATTTATTCAGTAACTTAATAAATGATTATGCATATAGTACTAAACTTCAAGCTACCAAATCAGCATGAGTGAAGCAAAAATAACACTTTGTTTCTCTCTCTCTCTCTCTCTCTCTATATATATATATATATATTTTTTTTTTTTCCTAGAACATACATACTTCATTACTCATACAATTCCACAGGGGTTTCCATAGCTTCTGTTAGTGGTGCTCTCCTTTCTTGTGTCTGTTCATCTAGTAAAAATCTGAAGTCAGTGACCTAATACTCAGACTGCTTTCTTATTTCATAGAGCTTCCATGTACTGTCATTTTGCACTATTCAAGTGCTCAAGAAAGGACACTGTGCGGTATTGTTTTGGTGCCTGTTTTAACACTTCTAGGAATTTACAAGACGGGATAGATTTAAGAGTGGCTATTCAACAGTACACTTATTTATTTTTATTTATACCATTTTATTGCAGCTCTAAATATATATAACAGATAATTGAAACTCTGCAAAAGGAAAAGTGTTCACTTTTGAGGATTAGGACAGGGCTGCACTCAAGTTTAGATGATAATCTGTTTGCTCTGTAGAAGATTCTAGTTCTGGGAGATGAGCCAGTTCCAATAAGGAAAGCACTGTAAACATTAGCAGTGCTGTGGGTAGTATAATACACAGGTCAGTAAAAGCAGGATGTTGCTCTTGCATTTAAAGGTGCATTGAAGTGGTCACAATATATAGAAAGCAACATCCATGACTAGAAAGAGAGATCAAGTTAAACTGTGTTTTCTTTTTCTTTATTATTTTAATGTATTTAGTACAGAGTCTACGGGGTCTCACTACACAGATCAGATGCATAGTTCTCCTGCATTCAACCTCCCGAGTGCTGGGGTTACAGGTGCGGGCCACTACTCCTGGTCTCAGCCACCTTCTCAGCATGTCTGGGGGCAGGACCAGCATAGCACACTAGGGATTGAACCCCAGTAGCTGTGCCTGCCTAAGCAGGCACATTAGTTCACTGAGCAATCTGGCCTGCCCTTGTTTTCTTCTAATGATCATGGCCACTGGCCTGCTAAAGCCTTTGTTATTATGCTCACTAAGTTGTATTTACAGAACGTTCACATCAAAATGGAAACATAGTTAAGTGATGTTCTTCTCTTTCTTCCTATGTTCACACACCCACAGTGTCCTATGTATCTCCTACTAAGGCTCTCATCTTGGTTTGTGCTGACTGTACATCACACCTAGCCCACTGTCTTACCTTTGTTTCTGGCTTTCGTCCATCCAACACAACCTTTTTGCAATTCTTTTAAATTTGCCGACCTGTTAAAATCTTTCAGCATTTCCCCATTCATTTTGAGAAAGACACTCAAATTGTCTGCCATTTCCTCCCACAACATTCTAGTATGGTCACGCAATGATTAATTTCTATTTTGAAGAACAAATACAAACATTAGATTATAGTTCTTAATTTGAAGTTCAGGATAAACCAGAGTTTGCATATCAGTACTAAAGAAGAAAAATTTTTGTGATCTGAATTATTCCTTGCCATTGCCTCTCTTTTCTTGGAAATTACTCTTGCTTGCTGTTCCATTTTTCATGATAACTGTGTGTTATGAAATGCAAACATTAAATGCGTGTACATAGAGCTCATTCGTATTTTATATTTCACTCACAGCTAGGACTTGATGTTCTCTTGTTCAACATAAACAACCTCACAGAACTATGATGTATAACAAGGCCACCCTGTGACCATGATGAAATGAGAATTGAGATCACTTCATATTTTTATCTAATCACACAAAACGAAGTCACTCATCATATCATCTGATGCTGCATACCTCACTTCCGGATTCATCTGCACACTGCTACATTCTGATTTTTAACCAGAATGCAGTCTGCCTTGTTTATACATAATATTTATTAACATATCCAATCATAGAACTAAGCCCTGCTTTCTGTTATATTCACAGAAAATGCCTGGTTCTTTGAACCTTTGCTCAAATCACCTAATAAAGTCTGAATTTTTTAAGACGTCCTTTCTTGCATTCTCTTACTAAAATATTCTGAAGTCTCTCCTGTTGCCTCTCCTATTGCCAGTGGTGGTTGCAATAAGAAGGAAACCCAATATATTCATAGTTACAAATGTATGCTTGGTGGACTTTCAGCAGAAAGCCTGTCAAATATGACCCTTCTGTCTATTACAATCACTTTATGATGAAAGCTAGAGCTTTTCCTAAAAAGTTGAACACACCCATGCTTAGGCTGAGAAATGGCTAGAAATTCCTTTTTTCTTTAATGCGACTCTTATTTATTTACTTCCTTAGAAATCAGATATGACTTGTAATTATTTTATGTATGTGCCTACTCATTTGATTTTTTCCCTTTGGCTTCCTTCACTAAATACGGCCCTACTAGAGGAACTGGCTGGACAAGTTATTCTGCTTTTGATTCTGAGTGCCTACCACAGGGCTTGGCATTTTCCAGATGCTCAAAAATACTGTTAGAAAATACTTTTAAAATTCAGAAATAAACCAGTAAGTTATAATATTCAGGAACTGACAGCATAAAAATATAAAATCAAACTAAAGAATGTAAGAAAAAGCAAACAAGGAGAAGAATAAATGTTCCTGTAACCAGAGCACCAATTTTTAAGTATGTGAATTACCTTTAAACTGTATTCACTGGAATTTAGAAATTAAAAAAAAATAGATTTATGTTTCACGTGGCATAGCAAAATAAGTTTCACATGCACAAAAAATTAATGTTAAGGAAAATCCTCAATATTTAGGCAATAGTCATCCTATACTTCCATGGATTATATTGTATAAATTGAAAAATGCATTTCCTGAAATTAACATGTCAGTACTTTAAGAAGACAGTGGTATTGTGCTCATTTAAAATGTGGATCCTGATATTTTTTATACATTTCTCCTTTATTAATTTTGTTGTTTGTCCATTTATCATTGGAGAGCATCCTTCTTGATTTACTTGACTTCATTTTAGGAGATTTTATGTTTATAGAAAAAATGACAAAGGTACTGAAAAGACAAACAGCATAGGGCTGGTGAGATAGCTAAGTGGACTGAGCACTGGCTTAGGCAAGGTCAGGGACTAGGCTCGATCCCCAGCACCACCTGCTGTGGTGGGCCCACTCCCATGTGCCCGGAGGTGGCCAGCGAGTCCTGGCTGATGGCACACTCCTGTAATGCCAGCAGTGGGGGTGGGAGCTGAAAGCAGGAGGATGACTCTGAGTCCAAGCTGTATAGTGAGACGCTGTACTAAACACATAAACAAAACAAGACTACCAACATACTTCACATGCAGCATCCACTGTATGTTACATTTCTGCCAATTAGTGAATTGATATTATTGATATTTTTGTCAATTAGAGTCCATATTTTTTACAGATATTTTAAAAAGGTTTCACTATTGTCCTTTATAGAACCCAAAATCCCATTAGGATATATGTAATTATTATAATCCCTTAGACTTCTCAGCTGTGAGTTTCTCAGACTTGCCTTGTGTTAGACGAACTAAATTTTAGAAAATGTATGAGTTTAGCATTTTTTAGAACAGTATCACTGAAATTTATACTATATTCTCATAGGATTTTTTTTTATATTTTTAGGACAGGAAGTACAGTGTATACAAGGTCTTACTGCATAGATGGGACTTGTAGTGATCTTCCTGTTTACAGCCTCCCAAGTGCTGGGATTACAGACATGCACCACCATGCCCTGCCTCAATTTCTGTCTCAGTGCACACCAGGGGCAGGGCTAGTACAGCAGGCCAGGGGATCGAACTCCCGGCTCCTGTGACTGCCTAACCAGGTGCTTTAATCCACTGAGCTATTTGGCCAACCCTAAGAATTCTTTGTTTTTAAACTGTATAATACCTTTCCCTACATAAAATTATAGCACTGTATCACATTATATTCTATCAAAATAAATTTTCATCATTGACACACCGATCCCCTGAATAAACTGTAATTTAATACATTTTTTTGGAAAAAGTTTCCTTTTCCCCAATTTTGCCATATTCTTTAGAAGAAAGGGGGAATGTACGTAACACAATTAAAGAATCTTATTCACTTAGATAAAGGTAAAGTATTTAATAGAGTTTGAGTATGCCTAATACCAAAACTAAAACAATAAACATTTCAAATTGTGAAATATTTCAAGTTTTTGCAAAACACTAGAAGTAGAAAATTCCATGCATGACCTTAATTGACGGTTCAGAGTTCAAACAGAAGCACAATAAAAAGAAATGTATCTAGAATTACATTCCAGTCCCCAGATAGCTCATTAAATATATGTAACTATTCTAAAATGTTAAAAAAAAATCTCATAACAAAAACAGTCAGGAGGGACCTAGCAGGCGGGAGGTGCAGGACCGGAAGCTACTGAGTGCAGCTGGCCCATTCCATACTGCTGGGTCTAACCTAGTCCAGACTGAGACCCAGAACTACAGAAGCAATCTTGTGAAACACAAGTGGCAAGAGGTAACTAGAATGAACATGTCTGCCTAGAAGACTTTAGATGTATAAAGGGAAGGTGCCCAGACAGAACCTACAGGAGCTAATTTAAATAAAAATTCCCAATTTAAAATCTGTTTAGCTATATAGCTATAATGTTTGATCCTATGATCTAAAGTACAAGCCTGGGACCAGGGAGATAGCTCAGTAGAATAAGTACTTGCCTGGCAAGCACAAGGTACTGAGTTCAATCCCGGCACTGCTAAAGAAAAAAAAAAAAAAAAAAAAAAAGATTTTTGAGGCGGGGAGATGGCCCAGTAGAATAAGTGCTTGCCTGGCAAGCTCAAGGGCCAGAGTTCAACCCCCGGTTCTGCAAATAAATAAATAATTAATTAAAAAGTGCAAGCCCAAAGTTTATTTCTAAATTTCACTAGCTGTTATTAGTATTGCTAATTGTTCTACTGTAAATAGGAAACCATATCTGTCTTAACTACACGTTTTCCCTTGGGCATTAATGTCCAAGGGGATTTCAGTAATAACTTCACCAAAGCTTTGCACCGAAAGACAGAGGAAAGTGCCAAACAAAAACCGATATCTCACTCTCAGTTCATAGAGGAGACAAAATCTTGGGAAACATACAAAACAAGAATCTGTCAGAGAGGAGAGATATCAAAAAACAGACTCTTTATAGAGAGGATCAGACTCCAGTGATACAGCTACCTACTATCAAACTTTCACAAAAATGCATCACAGAAATCAAAATAAATATTTCTTTTTGAAATAGATAACGACAAAAAGAAGTAGCAAAATGCATTCTCAGGCCCTGATTCCACCCAGAACAAACCGAGAAGACATGACATAGAAGAAATTGAAAGCCAAAGCACCTGAAATCTCTGAAATAGTAGCAACTGAAATAAAGAAACAACTTCAGAAGAGTGTAGAGGAAATCAGATCAGAGATAATTTCACAGGTAAAAAAATGGTAACCACAATGAAGGAACTACTGAGCATTTCTAAAGAAGATACTGAGAAATAAAATAGAGGACAATAGAAAAATGATCGAAACCTTGAATGAACAATATAGGAAAGAAATAGAATGCTGGAAGCTGATTCAACGTGATATACAGGAAATTAAAAACAATCACAAGATGGCAAAACAATTTGAATGAAAGTAAAGATAGACTTTTGGACCTTGAAGACAACAGTGTATCTAGTGAAATGGTAAGGAAAGATCCCTTAAAAACAAATAGGATACAGGAAATAGCAATTCAACATCTCCAAGATGATGCAAAGGTGAACAATATGACTTCTAGGCATTAGTGAGAAAGAGGGAACCAGCACAAATAGAAAGAATATATTAAGTAATAGTAGAAAAATTCCCAAATATGAGAAAACTATCTGACATTCAAGTAACTTAGGCATATAGAACCCTAAATAATATCAACCCAATTAAAATTATACCCAGACATATAATAGTCAAGATCCCAGAAATTCAGCACAAGAACATTATACTAAAAGCCACGAGAGAACAGAAACAGATCACAAAGGAAAGCCCTGCTGTTATAAGAATAACAGCAGATATCTCCTCACAAAACATCAAGTCAAAAAGAGTATGAAGCAAAGTACTTCAAATCTTGCAAGAAAACAAATTCCAACCCAGACTGATACACCCTGCAAAACTCTCTTTCAAGTTTGATGGAGACTTGTAATACTTCCATGACAAAGGAAAGCTAAAGAAATTCATGACAGCCAAACCAACCCTACACAGAATACTAAATGATATTCTAGAAAGGGATCAAAATACCCACAATTCCAAGAACAACAACAGAAAGAACCCAACAAATATGACCAGCTATTAAACACAGGATCAAAGTAGGGAACTACCAATAGGAAAATGACAAGACAAATCCAAGTCAATACATATCAATTATAACTACCAATGTAAATAGATTCAATTCATCAGTTAAAAGAAGTAGACTGGCAGAGGGGATTTAACATAAAATCCAACAATTTGCTGGATACAGGAAACACATTTAATTCATAAAGAAATTCATAGGCTGAAAACCAAAGGATGTAAAATACTACTACACACTTTAGACCTCAGAAAAAAGCAGGGGTGGCTATTCTGTTCAAAGACCATCTGGACATTAAGCCAAGAGTGATCAAATAAGATATATAAGATCACTCTATAATGGTTAGGGGAAAATTTTAAGAGGACAAGATAAAAAGATATTAAAAAAAGGAAATAGCGTAATAAATATTTATGTAGCAAATATGAGAGCACCCCAATATATAGGACAAATTTTAAAGTACATGAAAAATCTAATAACAGGGACCTTAACAGCCTCATATCTCGAAAAGATAGGTCAAGCAGACAAGGGGCCAGGGTGATAGCTCAGTAGAATAAACACTTGCCTGGCAAGCTCAAGGTCCTGATTTCAATCCCCAGAACTGAAAAAAAAATGCTGAGGAGATAGCTTAGTGGCATGAGTGTATGCCTGGCAAGCACACTGTTCCATATTTAATCCCCAGTACTATAATAACAACAACAACAAAAAGTAGGCAAAAAATTTGAAGAGGTACCAGAACTGAATCAACCTTTGAACATGTGGACTTAGTGAACATGTACAGAGTGTTCCATTCAACAACATCTGAAATCACATTTTTTTCAGCTGGACATGGGACATTTTCTAACATAGAACACACACTAGTCTAGAGGTCATGCTTAAATATATGCAAAAAAAGCAGAAATTATCCGATGTGTATTGTCTGACCACAGTGCAATGAAACTGGAATTGATGCCTAAAGAAACCACAAAAACCCTATAAACATATGGAAATTACATAATACTCTCCTCAGCAACCAATGGGTTACAAAAGAAATTAAATATTATTTACAATTCAACAAAAATTCAAGCACAACTTACCAGAATTTGTGGGATAAAATGAAGGCAGTTCTTATAGGGAAATTCATAGTGCTGAGCTCATACATTAGGAAAATAGAGTGAGAGCAAATAAATATCCTAATGCTGCACCTCAAGCTTCTAGAAAAAGAAGAGGAAACCAAGCCCAGAGCCCGAAGCCTGAAGACAGGAGGAAATCATAAAGACTAAAGAAGAAATTAATGCAATTGAGACAAAGAAAATAATACAAAGAATTAATGTATCACAAAGCTGGTTATTTGAAAGATTAAATATTGAGATCTCCTAGCTAACCTCGTCAAAAAGAGGAAAGAAAAACTCAAATTAAAGCAATATGGAATAAGGGGGAAATTACCACATATCCTTAATGTCTTTAATAGCTACTTTGAAAATCTTTACTCTCACAGAATCAAAGACAGATGAAAAGAACAAATTTCTAGATAGATGCAAATTATCAAAACTGAATCAAAAGATATAAAAACTCTGAATTACCCAATATCACCCAATGAAATTGGAAATGTAATAAAAAACTTACTGACAAAGAAAACTGAAAGTCCTGTTGGATTCACAGCTGAATTTTATAAAAAAATTTGGAAAGATTTAACCCGATTCTTCTCAAAATCTTCAATGAAACTGAAAAAGAATCAGTACTCCCAATATCATTCCAAGAAACAAGTATCATACTAATACCAAAACCAGGGAAAGATTGAACCCAAAAAGAGAACTATGTCCAATTTCCCTCATGAACTTTGAAGCAAAAATCCTCAAAAAAATCCTAAGAGAATACAGCAGATAATCAAGAAGATGATACACTATGGCCAGGTAGGATTCATTCAGGGATTAAGGATGGTTCAACATATGCAAATTTATTAACTATATTAATAGAGCCCAAAAAAACCACATGGTTATCTCAGTTGATGCACAAAAGGCCTTTGACAAAGTCCAATACTCATTTATGATCAAAGCCCTACAGAAAATTGGAATAGATGACCTCTACCTCAATCTTATGAAAACCATCTATAACAATCCAACAGCCCACATAATTCTGGGGGGGGGTATTTTGTTTGTTTGTTTGTTTTTGGTATCGAGGACTGAATGCAGGGCTTCCAGCTTGCTAGGCATGCATTCTACCCCTGAGACAAATCTGCAGCCCCCCCACAGCCAACATAATTCTAAATGAGAAAAAAACTGAAGTTTCTTCATCAACAGAAGAAACTAAGATCATGTATGAGACAAGGATGAACTCTATCACCACTTCTGTTCACTATAGTTCTGGAATCATTATAGAGCCATTAGATAAGAGAGAGAAATAAAGGGAATATGAATAGGTAAATAAGAAGTTTAACTGTTAGTATTTGTAGATGACATGATACTTTTCTTGGAAGACCCAAAAAACTCCACCAAGAAGCTACTAGAATTAATGAGCAAATTCAGTAGCATAGCAGGTTACAAAGCCAATACCCAAAAATCAATAGCATTCCTCTACAGACATAACAAACATATTGAGAGAGAAATTAGAGAAATAATGCCCTTCATAATTGCACCTCCAAAAATGAAATACCTAGTAATTAATCTAACTGAGGAAGTCAAAGATTTATACAAGGAAAATTACAGTACTCTGAAAAAAGAGATCGAAGAGCATTTCAGAAAATGGAAAGAGATATCTTGCTCCTGGATATAAAGAAAATGGCATACTCCCAAAACTGTTCTACAAATTTAATTCAATCCCTATCAAAATACCACCAACATACCTCACAGATCTAGAGAACACTTCCTAAAATTTATTTGGAATGAGAAAAGACCTAGAATATCAAAGGCAATATTGGACAGCAAAGAAGAGGCAGGAGTCATTACAATTCCTGACTTGAAATAATACTATAAGTTACTGTGATAAAATCAGCATGGTACTGTCCAAAAATACAGACCAGAGGATCAATGGAACAGATTAGAAGATGCAGATACAACTATAAACAAACTCAACCATCTCATATTTGGCAATGGGACTGAACATGTTTATTAGAAGAAAGATATCCTCTTCAACAAATAGTGTTAGAAAAACTGGCTCTTCATATGAGGAAAATCAATGCTAAACCTAGGTCTATTACTATGATTTAAACTTAAATCAAAGTGGATTAAAGAAATAAGCATTAAAGCAGAAACACTAAATCTCCTGGAAGAGGTGGGAATCGTAAAGACGTAGGGGTAGGCAGGCAGTTCATGAACAAAAATCAAACTGTAGAGGAAATACTTGACAGAATTAACAACTGGGACTTCCTCTTATTGAAAGTTTTTTTCATGTCAAAAAAATTACCAATGGAGTGAAAAGACAACCCACAATTTGGAAAAAAGTCTTAACCAATAACCACTCAGACAAACATCTTCTATCTAAAATATATAAAGAATTTAAAAACAATAGGGACCCCAAATTTAAAGCCCCAATCCAAAAGTGGACATCTGAGTTGAATACACTTCTCAGAGGAAGAAAAGCAAGAGGCAAATAAATACCTGAAAAAATGTTCCACATTGCTAGTCATCTGAGACATTCAATTAGAATAGCACTGAGATGCCATCTCACCTCAGAAAGAATGGTTATCATAAAGAAATCAACTAATAATGAGTGCTGGAGAGCTTGTGGGGAAAAAGGAATCCTTCTCCACTGCTGGTGGGAATGTGAACTGGTCCACCCAATAAGGAGATCAATGTGGAGACTCCTCAAGAATCTAAGACTGGAAATCCCATTCAATCCAGCTATTCTCCTTCTGGGCATTTTTCTAGAAGACCTGAAAACATCATACCACAGTGATCTTTGTACCCCCATGTTCATAGCAGCATAATTTGCCATAGCCAAATCTTGGAAGCAATCAAAATTCCCATCACCCAAAGAATGAATGAAAAATATGTGTTATTTTTGTACCATGCAGTCTTTTCCAGCTATAAAGTAAGGCAAATTCAAAGCCTTCATAGGTAAGTGGCTGCAACTAAAGTTTATGTTCATAAGTGAATTAAACCAGACCCATATGTGTAAATATCATATTGTCTCCCTATGTAAGAACCCAAAAGAAGAAATAAAAAATGAAAGGTATAATAGATATAGTAAAATAGAAACTGAATTTAAGGATTAAACAACAAAGGAAAAAATATAAGATTAAGGGCAGGGGAAAAACAAGCATATATACAAATATACAAGCACCCCAAGAAATACAAGATATACAAGCATATATTCAGGATGGCTGAGGTGATTGTACTAAAAATCTCCATCATTGTTATAAAAATAGCACTTATGTGTAGAATTTTCACCTTGACTAACTGTATGCTGATATTTGTGATCTAAGCAGATACATCAAGAACAGCAATGTGTAATATAAAAACCATGCTTGAATACCTGTCATCTTGGTCTTCTAAATATGTACCATTTCTAATTTCATATCAATTATTACTATACTTTCTTTAAACATATTTTAAAATGTTAAAAAAGAGACAAGATCCTAAATTTGAAGTTCCTTGGAAGCAAGCAGTAATATACAATCATAGTCCAATCTTAACTAACTATATCTGTTAATCTGAGCAACAGATTTGATGATAAAAATAATGTATCAGCTTTATTGATTTGAAAATCTGTAGCATATGTATTCTTGCATGTTGCCCTGTTTCTGTCTTTGTTTCAGATTTCTGTTCTTGCTTTTGTTTTTAATTTTCAAAATAAGGTTAAATTTAAAAAAGTTAGAAACTAAACATGTTGGATTATGAATATTCAACATATGCATGGACTTATTCTGCAAATGATGTTTGAATCTTCACTTTCATTTTTTAAACTTCTAAAAAATATTTTACTTATTTATTTGGTACAGGGTCTAGTTACGTAGTTTACACACACAGTGATCTTCCATCCAGCCTCCTCAGAGCTGGGATTATAGTGGTGCACCACCATGCTTGGTTTTATGGCCAGCATGGGGCTCCTGGAGATTCATGGCCAGCAAGTTATGTGGTATGAGAGGTAGAACCTGGGTCCTTGCACCTGCCAGGCAGGAGCTTACAGCACTGAGCTATCTTCCCATCCCTGAATCTTCACTTTTTTTTTTCCTATTCACACAACCCTTTGTTTGTATTACAAAGTTTCAAACCTTTATTTTCTACTTTAGTTATTTTATTTCAAATAGTTTCAGGTTTGTCTTGGCATCATCTTCCAGCCATCCTATTGCCTGGGCTCAGGATATTTGCAAAATGAGGACCCTGGCCCACTACTGAATCACTTAGTTAAATTCTAAACTTCTCAGACTGACACAATTTATCAGACATAACAAGGTTGTGTACTGAGAATTATTTTACTGGCTCTTGGGTCTTTTTGTAGCATTTTCTTTTCGTCATTTTTATTTTATTTTATTGAATAATAGCAATGAGACAGTTCCAAATCAAATCAGCAGGACAGATTCAATAGTTAATACATTGCATAATGTTTTCATAGTAGTTCATTGTCATATAAGGTGCATACATGATATTCTACTTACAAACAATATTAGAGCAGATGTCTCTAATCAATGAATTAAGAGAATGTAGCTGTATACATAAATTATTTTTTAAAGCTGAATTATAGCACAGTTTCAATAATTAATACCTTCTACCTTATCTTCCTAGTGGTTGGCCATAGTACTAGAAGCCAACATAATATCTTGCCCAACTTATATTAGTGCTAATCTTGCTTCTCATAGAATTATGCAGAAGTACTGCATATTTATTCCAACTGTACTGTTTATACAAACACATCATGGTTCTTCCTTTGTATCCCCTTTTTCTGGCTAAGATGGGCACTTCTTTGTCATTAAACCACTGTAGGTGCCTGAACTCTGCAACACAATCAGTCCACAATAACAGTGAGTTATCTGAAAAAATTGTTGACCATAACCATTTATAGTTCAACTTATTATTATGGCCTTATTTTATACATCCCATTTTTATTCTTTTCTGATGGATGGTTAAGACCAAGATGAAGACCTATATAACAAAAATTGTACCTTTTGTATCTGATGAGGTCAGTCAAGTCCCCTCAGCATTTATCTTGTAATTCTGTATCTCACTCTGTACATCCTTTGTCTGTGTCAGCCATGTGGATGAGTCACAGCCATTGCTTGACTAGTTTGCTCTCTGTGAAAGCCTGAGAGAAAGTTTTCTCTACATGTGACTCTCCTTAGGCACACTATAGATCATCAGTTGCCTTCCTCTGTAGCTCCATAATCTTGATCAGAAAATTTGGGGTTCAACTGAGTTCCATGATGTTACAGTACAGGTTCTTCTATGTCCTGAGTCTTCACTGACCTTGAAAGGCTAGGGTCAAAATGTTCACTGACCTTGAGGCCCTTCTATTTCTCCATTTTTCTTTCTAGCATTATAGAATACTACAAGCTCATCACTTTGTAGATTTCTTGTTCTCCAATTTTATTTTATTTTTGGAACTAGGGATTAAATTCAGGCCCTTGTGCTTAGCAGGGAAGCACTTATTCAACTAGCCCATCTCCTTGACCCCTTGTTCTCCAATTTTAGACTTAACCATTTCTACAAAAGTCCTTCATTCCACTTATTAGAGAACAATATTAGAAATCTTGACTTGCAAATTGGGTGTGTTCATTGCTTCTTGATGACCCTGTTTCTGTGTTTTCTGTGGTGTAGAGTATGGAACCATATGTTTACATAAAAACAGTAAGTACAGAATTAGTAATATTTCTATATGTAATCATATGAGTATTAAGATGAAAATGAGTTCATAATGATGCCTCTAGCCCATTATTACAATTTATTTTTCTTGCATATCTGTGACTTCCCATATCACCAGAGGGAAATCGCACTCTTCCTGTTCATCCACTTAACTTTTGACTACAACATACATTTATATTAGAATTATGTAGCTGTTCTGCACAAGAAATAATTTTACTTTTTAATAAAAAAATCGTATTTACTTAGAAGAACTCAGAATGTCAACAAAACACCTCTCATCTATCCAGTTAACTTTTGACTCCAACATACATTTATATTAGAATTATCTAGCTGTTATGCACAAGAAATAATTTTATTTTATTTTTAATAAAATCATGTTTACGTAGCAAAATTCAAAATGTCAACAAAATAGTTGCAACTTGTTTTTGCAATTATAATGTAGTATTCAGTTAACAGAACAGAAATTATTTTATATAAGCTGCATCAGAGACAACTGAAGGTGAAAAAATACTGCTGCCATATAGAACTAATTTGTGCTGTGCACCAACAAGAACCTGCTTTAAATCTCCATGCCAATTTACAACCCCCATGCTGCACCAGGCAAGGTTAATGGCTATTAAAATTACCACTAGGATAGAGCTATCTAAAGACACATTCAGTAGTGTGTTAACTATACAAAAAAGAAAAAAGAAAAGACACTACATTTTAGAAAAAATCTTACACAACCTTACATTTCAATTTTTTTCTTTAAAAGAAAGTGAGTTGTGTACAGGGGATTACATGCTTTATGGAAAAGAAAAAAAAACTACACTAGAACCAACTTATCCTCATCCTCTTGTTCTTCATCCTCCTCATCCTCTTCATCTTCTTCTTCATCTTCCTCATTCTCCTCCTCTTCCTTCTTTTTCTCACTTTTTTCAGTCTTGATGACTCCCTTTTTTGCTACATCAGGTTTTCCTTTATCCCAGTAAGCAATGATGTCCTTTTCATACTTTTCCTTCAGCTTAGCAGCCTTCTCATATGGCTATTTAACATCTGCTACAGTATTATTCCACAGTTCTCTAAGTTTCTTTGCAGTATCACCAGTGGAAAAGCCAGGAAGTCCTCCTTTGATTTTGGGCGATACTTAGAACAGAACAAGAAAAAGGCCAAAAGAGGCCTCTTGGGTGCATTGGGATCCTTGAACTTCTTTTGATTCTTCTTAGGAGGAATATAAGTTTTCATTTTTCTTTCATGACTAGACTTGTCAGCTTTTGCCTTGCCTTCAGATTTTTCTTTTTCTTTGGTAGACATGGCCTTCTACCCTTATAAATCTCTAAGAAGCTAATGGAAACATCTGGGTGCTCTTTCTTTGGCTTCTGTTGGCAAGTGTGCATAAAGAATGCATATGATGACACCATGCCTCTTGGCTTCTTAGGATCTACTTTCTACTTATTTTTCTCAGCAAGGTATAGAGTCGCCCAGCTCCTGTCTGTTCTCCAAAATAATTTTATTGAGCAAGTGTATGACTTGTATCCAATTCCTTTAGCTTTCGGTCTTTCAAACTGTAATCACTTCCAAAGTTAATCATGGCAGTGACATTTATGCAAGATCCTCCCATTTAATGATATTATTTTATAGATTTCTAATACGTCGTTTCTTTAGTCACAGAATGCATCCAAAGATAGAACTGCTCAGAGCTTCCAGTACCATAATGTTTACAATTTTCACACTCTGAGGCTGATTCTATGAGCTATAAAAATGCTTAAGTTTGGCGAACTGTAAAATTTCAAGTGCAGATGATTACAGAGCCATGTAAAATAATTTTACTGCCCTAACAGTGTTCTTCACTTTATCTAGTCAAAACGCTGAGCTCAAAACTCCTGATAATCACTGATGATTTATTTTTTCCATAGTTTTATGTTTCTTAATATGCTAAATAATTAGAAACATAGGTATGTAGACCTTTTCATATATATTTAACATTCCCTTCTGGCTTGTTTAGGAATTGACAGGAATTTTTTTCGTTATTGATTGTTTTATCATATGTACTTCAATTTGCTTATCCATGTACTTGTCAAAAAATAAGTTACTTCTATTTTTTGATAATTATGAATCAAACTTTTATTGTCATTCTTGTGCTCATTTATTTTTTATTTTTGGTGGACACATATTTTTCACATCACTTAAGCAAATACCTTGGAGGACCATAAAGCTAGGTCACATAGTAAGACTATGTTTATCATAAGAAAATTTCAGCCTATTTGTACAGTGGCATTTCTATATTATTAGGAGTTTTTTTATTTTTTTCAATCTGGATACCAGTCATTTTTCCAATATGTTTTGGAAACAATCCCCTACTCTCAAATTGCTTTTTCATTCTTTCAACATCACTTTTTCACAGAAGAAAGTAATGGTCTTGCCTTATCTTGTCTTAACCATCCAGCAAAAAAGTATGAAAATGAAGTATAAAAAGTAAAGCCACATTAATGTGCTGAGCTGGAAAAAGCTCAAGTCAACAACTTTGGACATTGCCAGTCTTAAAGAAAACCCACCACTGTTATGGACTACTGGACTATACTGGAAGATTCTGCTGAATTCAAGAACCTACAATACTTAAATGACAATGGAATGCCCATCTCTGATGAAACTAACCAAAAAAGTGGGATAGAAATGAACGACCCTTTTGTATCTGTATACTCAAAATATTTAGGATAGATATACACCACCATTCTCCTAGTTCAATGAATAGAAAGATTTGTTATAATAGTGTTGGAGACAGGATACCATGTCTGCATCTTGCACAATGAATAACCGCTATGACAACATGCAATGTATTAATTCTTGAAAATATGCCAGTAATCAGTTGTGAAACTGTCTCATGATATTTGTTTCTCAATAAAATTACTAAAAAATAGAATAACCTAGCACAACCTTCTTTTTATTTTATTTGATAATAACTTAAAATATTTAAGTATTTTACTTGAAATATTTACCTGTTTTTTCTAAAAAAATATGGTTTTTCATTTTAATATATAATAGTCTGATTGGACCTCTTAGATGCTGATTATTGGTACTGTAAGTCTACCCTTTGATTAGATTCTGGACAAGCTGATCAAACATCTCAGGGTTCAATATTTTGAAACTGATAAGAAAGTCCAATGTAGAAACCCTTTCTTGCATTCAGGAGTCCTCAACCAGCACCAGAACCAGAACCAGCTTCCATAAAATCTCCACGTCCATCTGTCCTTTCTGTATTCTTAAACTATTTGAAACCAGCCAAAGTAGTATGCTATGATTTGCTACAGAAGCCTTTATGGAGCAAAAAATAAGATTTCCTACCTCCTCAATATGTGTGGTGTCATCAGTCTTGACACCTAAGACAAATTTGTGTGGAGTTCATCTGCCTTTTGCAATTGTTGACACTGAATGAGATGTCTGGATACTACAATTGCCTGGGGGATAGCTGACTAATTTTGCTCCTGCTGGCCAGAAAGCATGCTGAGCTACTGCTGCATAGCTTGCTCATTGATCTGTGCTACAGAGTGATGCATTTTATGAATTCTACCAAGCCTCTGTTATAGATTTACTTGACCTAAGTCACAAGTTTGGTTAATTGGCATTTCAGGACAGGTGTATGAGGATTAGGGCCCTTCATAAAATGACCCAGGGTCATGTAACTGAGTGGGGACCTATTTGTGTTTCTTAGATTGAACTGCATGTCTTAATCCCAGCATCAGCTTTGACTGATGCCAGGCTCAAGCAGTGCCTTATCTTGTGATTATTGGCTATGTGTCCTTGCCAGACATTGATCTTTGTTCAATACATTTCTCAATGAAATGACATTAGGTGCTGTATGTACCCATAGGATGGCCACTTGTTAGGAAGAAGAACAGTTACTACTTGAAGATCAGTCATTACGTGGAGAATTGAATTATTGACACCCACACTCCTAAGACATGATACTCCCCAGGGCACTATGAAACACTTTACTGCTGCTGTTGTCTATGCCTTGCAGCAACAGAGACCTTTACCATAAATCTGAGGAATAACACACTAACCATGCTAACCTGAAACTCACAAATTCATGCAGTCATAGCTTCAAATCAGGATCTCTAAAATTCACAAAGCAATCATTTTCATAAAGGGTGACATTAACCCTGGTGGTACTGACTGAAGATCTCTGAATGAGAAAGCAATAAATATAAACAGGATAGAGAGGTTTTTATCTGCAAAATATACCCCAAAGCTAAGCACACATAAACAAGAGAGTAGTGGGGTTGGCACAGAAACAAAAAGGAGGAAAGGTAAGAGGAAAGGTGAGAAGAGATCAGAGAGGAAATCAGAAATGCAAGCACTCACAGAAAGGAAACAATAAAGGGAACAGCATGAAGCATCCTCCATTAGGAATCGAGAATTTCCTTTATGAATTTATATATGAGCATAAAATTTCATTGATTGGCTATTATACCACACCAACACAATCTTCAAACTAACATCATTAGCTTCTGGAGTGCGCAAATGTCCATAAACATAGGTCGCTGCTGTACCCTACCATTGTCAGGAAATCACTATGAGCCACTACATGTTGACAGTGTTAACACAAGCCCTGTTATTTAAGGTTGTGGTAATTTAAAGCGAAGTGTGACATTTTGAAGATTAAGTCTTCAATTTGTATTTGTTATTCTTGCTATTTTTTTTTCTTTTTAGAACCAAGGATTGAACTCAAGTCCCTGTGCTTTCCAGGCAAGCACTTATTCTACTGAGCCATCTCCCCGGCCTTTGCTATATATTTTTTAGATTAAATAAATCTCTGCAATTTCTAAGTTTTCTAAGCTAACTGTGCTTTGCTTTCATAAGGAGGAAAATATTAATATAAAGAGAATATTTAATAATACCTCACTCTTCTAACTTTTCTACATTAGAAAAGTATAAATAAAGTTAATTCTTAAGGATTCAAAGTCCTTGGCTATTAATGATGAATTATGAGCTATATTGATCTAACATGAAAAAAAAACTTAGCTATAGAGGGGAAAAATTGTAAGGCATGAGAATTTTTCCATTTCATATAAAATTTTACTTTCCTTTGCAGCATTGTCAAAGCAGAATCCTTATTAATGAAATAAATCAGTCTTTGCTGTAATTGATCTTGGAGCAGATTTCACAGTTAGCTCTGTAAGATATGCATTCACGGGAAAGCTAGACCCACCTCAGTGTCCCTGCAAATCGGCACAGTTCCTCATCTGGCTTCTGACAAGAAGCTTTGTATTTGAAATTACTAGTCATGTTTTCTGTCCATGGTGTTTTTCTCTGACTTGGAATGTGAAGGGACACTATAGTCCTGCCTGTAAGCTCCTTGAGAGGGGACCGCCCATATATTTGAGAGACTGATCAGCATTTTGAGAATTTCCCACAGTCTTATCATTTAACACAGAATTGCCAAACACAACTTCAGAGACAGATGACAAAAAGAGCGTTTTAGTTTAAAATGGAGACACACATCCACAGAGAATCTCACTTTTATTTAGGAAAATATTCTGTGTATGTTGGAAATGAAACACTTGAAAAATTTGTTCTAGAATCCCAAGAATGTGAGAAAAGGTTTCTGTAGATACCACAATGTAAGAAAAATAGATGACCATTGAAAAATAGCTTTCATCTATTTGGGGCCCTGTGATACATTTGTTATTTGTATTTTTTTCTTTCTGTAATGAGATTATGAGGTTTGACCTTCCACTTAGAGATGAGAAAATCTAATCATGAATTTAATTCTTTCATATTTCTACTAGTCAGAGTACTGCCTGAAGAGGGAAACTATGTAAGTTTGGAATTTGACCTCTTTTATTGCAATGCTTGCATGCTGGGGCGGTAGCTGCCGCATTAAAGTCCTACTTTTGGGACAAACAAACTGAGATATTTCATGGCCATCATCACTATTGAGGATGAAAAGCTTCTGCCCCAAAGTGTAACATAACTTCCTTTGATGTTCTTTGAACAAAAATAATTCCAAGGCTAGGTCTAACTGGAAGGTCAGAATGTAGTAGGGCATGTGGAAGCATAAGAACAGAGAACACCAAGAATAAGTAACCAGAAGTTTATGGATGTAGTAGCTATCATATTACCTCACTGGGATGTGCCAAAATCCAGAAGAATTCACCATTAGTAAGTAAAAATATGCTGCCTCGATTCAGCACTAGCAGCCCACAGGAGTGAGGTATCAGGATTCTCCACGTATTTCTAACAAATGTAACTGAGATTTAGACAAACAAGAATCATATACATGTTGTAGATTGTTGCTTGTAATTGACAATACTACCTAGACATCTCCACCACATAAAAACTTGTACAACAAAATTCTTCATAAAGTGAAGGTTCCCTTCACTTGCCCTTTTTCTTTTTAATTTGGAGCCAAAAGCTAACCCCAAATTTCTGGCTTCCAAAGTGACAAGTAGCTTCCATAATCTGAAAGTTCCTATGTTGAAGAAAAGTCCCATCTGACTGATAACGAAACAAAGCCAGCAGAAAACAGCATAATCTTGTTTGAGAGACACAGTAGGAAAGAAGGAACACAGCCAAACTCCTCGCTCATTTTTTTTAAAGAAAAAGAAATTAAACAATAAAAAAATGGCATAAAATTTCAAAACAAGATTGTGGGACTGCAACAATGGTTAGTACATTGTGTATTGTCATCATCAAAAAAGTTATATACACTATAATATATAGGCATGAAAAATTGATCAAACAACGTATATGTATTTGTTTGTGTGTGTATATATATATTGACCTTACAGTTAGACATAGCATTTTCTCTTCAAGTTTTTCTTCTGAGAAACATTTCACAATATATATTGCGCATTTCTTAAACTCACTTATACTTTCAACTTTTTATATTAGGAAGAAAATATAATGTGAGAAAGATTTATTTCACTTATGAATTTGGACTCATGTTGTCAAGTTGCATTCATTTTCCTACAAAAATCTCAAGTTTATCCTTCTTTATAGCTAAGTAGAACTCCACTGTATAAAAATACCACATCTTTGTATCCATTCTTCAGTTGATGGACATTTAAATTTTTTTTTCTAAGAATTAGATATGATAAATTCTGTTGCTATAAACTGGGGTATACATATATTTCTGTGGTATGATGTTTTTCATTCTTCTGGGAAAATAACGAGAAGGAGAACAGGTGGGTCCTGAATTTTTGAGTAATCTCCATATTGATTTCCACAGCGGTATACCATTCTACATTGTAAACAGCAGAAGAAAAGAATTTCTTTTTCCCCACAGGCTTTCTAACACTTGTTGTTAATTAATTTATTGATGATAGTCATTCTGTCTATGGTGAGATAGAATCTCACCAACTCTCTTTCCAACTCTCAGATGACCAAGGCTGTTGCCATTGCCGACATGTTTTCATATAATTATTTGCTATTTGCATTTCTTCCTTTGAGAAGTGTGTGTTAATCTTAGATGCCCAGTTTTGGATTGGGTCTTTGAATATAGAAGGATTGACTCCTTGCCCCTATGTTATAAACCTGAAGCTTAAGCCAAGAATATTAAACAATAACAAGGAAGAGACAGTGAGAAAGTATCTCCGTAGGGCTAGACCTTCAGTATGAAATAGTCAGAATAGAAAGAATGTGGTTGATTAAGTTCCATGTCTATTTTTTGTTAACATTCTGTATGCATATCAATAAAAATTTAGGTTGTTTCTTGCTTATAAAGGAAAAGCCACATCTGTTGATCTTTTCATAAAGAGAGTTTATGTAATCATTCATGTATAAATGAAGGATCTTGCTCAGGGTTGAAGAGATATACTCTTTTTACTTCCTACACTACCATGTTTCTCAGAGTCTTTTTTCCTTCATTGCCCGCTTTCCTCTCTTCTCGGGTTCTTCTCTAGAGGCTGAGGCTGGACATTTGTGTGTCTGTAGTCGTGTCTGCATCTTTTAATCTGTTCTAGTTGTCTTCAGTTCTTTTTTTTTTTTTTTTCTTGCCAGTATCACACATCTTTAGCACAGTAGCTTTGTAACATAATTTCAAGTCACATAATGTGATGCTTCCTGCCTTGTCTTTGTTGCCCAGGATTGCCTTTGCAATTCTAGGTCTCTTCTGCTTCCAGATGAATTTTAGGAATGTATTCTCTAAGTTCTGTGAGGGATGTTAACGGTATTTTGGTGAAGATTGCATTAAATCTGTATAATAATTTTGGAGTGTGGCTGTTCTCATTTTATTGGTTTCTTCTGTCCATGAATAAGAGGTATCTTTCTTTTTGTGACATTTTCATATATATGTATACCCTTTTCTTCTTTACTTCTTTTGTAACATTGACTCCTAAGTACTTCATTTTCATTTTTAGATGTTATTATGAAGGGTATCATTGCCATAATTTCTCTCTTAATGTGTTTGTTATATGTGTACAAGAATGCTATTACACACCATGTTCTTTCCATTCTATTTCTTCCATACTGAAGGTCCAGCCTTCGGGCGATACTTTGATTTTTGAGTATTGACACTGTATCCAGTCATCAACTGAATTTGGTTGTTAACTCTAGTCTTTTGGTGGAGTTTGTGGGGGTTTCTATGTAGAGTATCATGTCATTTGAGAATAAGGACAGTTTAAATCATTTACTTTAATTTTAAAATATAGTTTTTCAAGATACATCAATATTGGTTGGAAATTGTTTTCTTTCCAAGCTTGAAATATCTCACTCCAAGCTCTTCTTGATTTCAGGGTTTGTGTTAAACTGTCTTCCACAATAATGATGGGCTGTCTTTCATAGGTACTTTGTGTCTTTTCTTTAAAAGCTTTTAATATTCTATTTTTGTGCTGGATTTCTCAAAATTAATTATTATTGTCTTGATTTAGTTTTTATTTTGGTTTATGACTACTTGGAGTTCTTTATGCTCATTTATTTGGATATGAACTTTTTTATCTACACTTGTGGGGTTTTTCATTATTATTATTATTATTACTATTGGAAGAGTTTTATATTGCATCTGTGTTTTCTTCAGCATTCTCATTGACCACAGTCAAACTTACATTATTCTTCTTTGTTTCATCTTGTAGCTGTTGGGCTGATTTTTCGTAGTCTCTTGCTATTTTGGGGATACTATTCTTTTCATGATCACTAGCTGTGATTCTCTCTTAAAGATCTGAAATTCTGTCCTCTCATTCATTTCACCCGTGGCAAATACTTTCAGTGAAGGTTTTAAACTCTTGGAATTCTGTTTGGATCTCATTCCTGGATTCCATTTCTTTCCTATGCCAGCCATTTTCCGTTTCCATCATTTTTCTAAGCTTCTCTATTCTTTTATCTGTGTCTCCTCTAATATCACTAATATCTTTCTGTACCCAAGAGATTATTTTTATAGCATTTTACTCTTCTGTTGCTATCATTTTAGAAAGGTCAGATATTTGAATTCCAATTTCATCTGTCTGTTTAAGTTTTGGGTTTCTCAGCAAGGGCTGGGGGTATGAGATTACTTTTTGTTTCCGTGTTCTGTCATTTTCTCTTTCTTGAAATTTTATTTCATTTTCTATTTGATACTTATGCAGTACTCATGATATATAGCTTCATTGTTGTCACTGATGTTTCCCTAAAGGATGACTGTTCTCATAGGTGTCTTCTAGACTACATCTACATGGTTTCTTATAGCTATCCCAGCACTCTATCTTCCTTATTTATTTATTTATTTATTCATTCATTCATTTTTATGAATAGCAGTACAGGGCCTACAAGTTCTCACTACACAGACTATAGTGATCCTTCTGATTTCAGCCTCCAACGCACTGGAATTACAGGCAAGCGCTACTATGCCCAGTCTCAATCACTGCTTCAGTGTGCCCCAAGGGAGGGACCAGCATGGCATGTTGGGGTTCAAACCCTGGTTGCTGTGCCTGCCTAAGCAGGTGCTTTAGTACACTGAGTTATCTAGCTAGCCCCCCAACTTATAAAAGATGAACAATTACTATTTGGCTCAGCTCCTAATCCTTTGGTACTGGGTTGTGGTGATAATTAAAGCCTCATGTAATTACAGTTTTGTCATACAGGGGAGAGAAACTATTTATAAAATGTATGAAATCCTGGTTAAAATAGTGCCATTAGTGATGACAGGAATTTCAAGTATAACTGAAGTACTGATAAACTATGATAACCATTATCCTGTTACCTCTGACCACAGGAGCAAACTCTAAAATTATATAACAAAATCAAACATACACTGTGCACTTGAATAGAGTGATTTTTCCCCTATGGGGGTGATTTTACCCTTCTTTAGGGGTGTGGAGGGGTACAGATGAATAAGGAAAAAGCCAAAGTGATGAATAAGGTCAAATACAGTATGGAGTCAAGTGTGGATATTAAAGGATGATCACCAGAGTTTGGGAAACTGGAGGACAAAGGGGGGAAAAATGAAACAGAATATAAAGGAAAAATAAATACATAATACAAAACAAAACAAGATGATATCCAACCAGACAGGAAAGGAAAAATCCATTAGACAAGGAAGAAAGAAAGTGGCAAAATGCCTCTGGTGTTTACAGTTCTATGAGTGTCCATATTTAATCCCAGAAATGTGCTGGATATGGAGCTGACCATGGCTTCTGGGAACAGAGCTGGAGACTGCTCTCCTGTTAGTGGCATTCTCCAGAGTCCAAGTGCAGCTGCTTGCTGCTGCTTCAGACACTTTCACACCACTGCTCTCTAATTCTTCTCCCCTCCAAAGGCACATGTGAGCCTTCAGCTCTGCAGGCTGGCTGCTGTCCTGGGTCTCAGGGCCTGCGGTTCTGTTGGCCCACTCACTACGGGAATGGGTCCTTATACTTCTCTTGAATGTCCTGCTTCTCTAGGGATAATGAAAGAAGTGCAAGACGCAGACTCCCTTTCTTGAGACCCTGCTATTCTGAAGAAAGTGGAGGAAGCACAGAGCCTAGATTTACTGTCTTCCTTGGTCATCTTTAGATGAGGCTCATTATTGCTTTGTAAGTAGCTTAATTTATCTTAATATTTCATTCTAATATATGAAACAATTATGCAAATTATATATACAATAAGTATATTCAGTAGAACACTTTAAAACAGGGACATAGGAGCAACTGAATCTTATTTGGAAAATAAATTTCTGTGTAAAATAAAAGTAAAGTATTGAGATGTATAAGAATAAAAGTTATCTCAGAACACTCTAGGTTTTTATCATATACTGGGAATGAGTCCCACCATTGAAGGATTATGAAAACTGTCATCATAACATATAAATGACATGGCAAAATTAACATGTACATGGGGCACAATTGAATGCAAGTTCCATCGCCTAGTCAGTCACTGAAATCCTTACCTTTACAGACAAAACTTTGTCCAGCTCTGAGATTCTGAGCAAAACAATCTTCACTGACAACTTTTCTTACATGTGGTTGTATATTGTGTTTTGTGAAGTGATGACACAGGGTCAAAGCTACTCTCCAATCCAGAGAGTTGTAGATGGGGAAAAATAAAAAAAAGACATGCTCCGTGATGTGTTAATGGGTTAGACCTGGAACTTCTGAGTGCACTCTGACCTGTGACATTTTACAGTACAGGGATGTTTTTTATTCCCATGATGATGTAACGTTGTTTGTTCTATTAGTTTTTTAAACATTTGTGTCATAGCACACTTTGCAGGCTCACAGATGTGTTCTTCTGGCACATTCTTTGGAAATAAGTTTATCTTGGTAAGTGAATGCAACTGTATAAAAAAAGTTTGCTCAGTTATGTGATTTGTTTAAGTACAGATAAGAAAATTTAAATTTCCTCTCAGAATTATAAAGGGATTTATTTAAAATGAGAGAGTTTAACTTATCTTTTATCAATACTCTCCACCAAAATACAGTCTTTGGATATACTTTAAGTTAGCATGAAGAGGGATATGGGAAAATGAATTTATATTTATTTAATTTTTTCTTTTTCTTTTTTTTTTAATACTGGGAATTGAACTCTGGACCTTGTATATCTCAGGCAGGCACTGTGCCACTGAACTATATCCTTGGACCTATTTATTTTTAGATGCTATCTAGTTTGAATTACTTTTCATTATTTTAGAAGCATTTTCAAATTAATTTTTGCAAACATTATAATATGCATACAGGTAAAAGTCACCCATGACTAAAGAAATAAAAACTGTCTGATTGAACTCAGTGCTTACTGTGGAAATTTCTAGGAGCAAGAGTATAGCTACTTTCTAACAATCAGAATGATAAGCACAAATTTCTGATAATCAGAAATGATTATTATTTAAGGGAGAAAGGAGCTTCAGATTCATTTGCAGGTTATTTCAGGATCTTTATGGCTCATTAGCTTCTCTCTTCCCTTTTACTTTGGTTTGACATCTCTGCGAGCATTTGTTCACAATTAATCAAACCATCCAACGTAAGGTCATGGTACATGCCTGGGTTGACACAACCCTACCAGCACTGCCATTAAGAACAACCCAATTCTTTTGCTGTGCTGACAAATGAGTTAGGAGAATTTCTGTCAGATAAAAAGGTAAGCATTTTGTGTCTTGGTATTCTGCACAGGGCATCTCTCTCCTGGAGCATAGTGTGCAAGCAGAGCTATGGAACTTACTGCCTATTCTTTGCCAGAGAGCAGGCAACCAATTCCACCCTCACAATTCCACAGTCTCCTGAACTTTTCACATCTCACTGCCTGCCATTGGGCATCACTGCTGATGCCTGCCCACTTTAGCAGGTGACACGACTCATGAGTGTCACCTGTGGCCCTCAGTCACCATAGTGCACTTTGTCTGATATTGAACTGCAGGGTCTACACCTCTATAAGAAACAGCCTCTGACTGGCGTGCACTGAAGGCCAGAGTTTACCATAGTCCAATGTTCTGAGTAGTCCTTAGGCAATGTCTGGTGGAAAGTGCTGCGTAAAATTCCAGGTCATCCACCTCTCGGGCAGTGTAAGTTGGGAGGGCTGGTGGCAGTGGTTGAAGTGGTCATAAATTTCCCCTCATGCCTCTTGTAATAGTTGGTTAAGCAACACATGCTTTATTGGCTACCTTTCTGTTTCTCTATTTTCTCTCTCCTGTGGTATTCTGTGCACCCTTCATATAATATAACTTTGCTTGAATCTCTGAGGGTGTGGTGGGAGGAATCTCATAATGAAGAACATGTTTTATAACATAGCAGCACTGTATAAAGGCACTGAGACACGGAACTTGCAAGAGTGATAGAAAGATACTCTTTTGCTTAAAAAGATTTCACCCTTCAGAAGAGACAAGTTTGAAAGTACTGGGGAAGACCCAAGGTGAAAGAGTGTTTGGTGACCCACTGGAGCAGGTCTTCTACACAGAGGAGACTGTATAAACACTGGGCCCAGCTGTTTACTAGCACTTACTAGGCTCATAGCTTGCTTCTCTCTTAGCTCCCAATCCCATATCTTTCTGTGCATTGCTTATGAATTAATTTTATAGTCAGTGGGTCCAAAGAAGAGAAATTGTGAATAAGAGGCTTTGAAAGGCAACTATGCAACCTGAGAATAGAATATTTCCTTGGCAATCACCAGAGATATACCCAGATATCACTGAAGATATACCCGGATACTCAAATTACAGAGCTCATCACAGAGAGTATCATTCTCTGATGCTAAATGAAAACTTGAAAACATATCTTCAACCAGGAGTGGTGGTACATCAGTACTGGTAAGGTTAGCCATGAAGAGGACTGAGGCAGGAGGAACACAAATTCTTGTTGTGTCTGGGCAATTTATTGAGGTTCTATTTCAAAGTATATATGTATGGGGTGGGCATGTAGCTCAGTGGTAAAGTGGCCCTGGGATTGATCCCTGGTAATGTACACAAGAAGAAAAGAAAGGATGAGAAAGAAAAGACACATCTTGCAAACTGCCATGAACATTAAATGAGACCAAGTCCTGTGGAATCAAAGATGCTGAGAGTGTTTAGTGAGGCCTGATTGCTGGGAGATCAGTTCCTCTACTGGAGCTTACTCATGTCTGATTAAACTAAGTGCCTCACACAGATCATTGTTTACTGTGAGCCACAGACCTTGATGTTGCTGTTGATGATTTTATCTTAGAACTGTACACTCTCATCATTTAATGTCCCTTTGTTTTCCCATGGGCAATCTTGTGTGGTTCCTTCACCTCTCATTCTCAGATTCTCCAAATAATAACTTAGTACCAGTCAAGTCTCAGCCAACATTAGAGTTGTTTTGAATATTTGCTAACCTGTGGGAATCTTCCAGTGGTCCTACTATGCCCTTGATGCCCTAGCCTGGTGTTCAAGGCCCTTCAGCGTATGTCCTCAACCTTCTCATTCACCAGGAAAGCAATTATTTTTTATAACACAACTAAAATTGCAATCAGTGGGAATAATTTGCAGTTTCCTAAGTGCACAGGGAACTTGTCATCCTCAAACCTTTGTTCTTGCCGTTGCTGTCACCCAGCGACTCCACCCCCTCCCTCCCTCCCTGCCTTCCTAAAGTGTGTCTCCATCACAACTCTCTTCCTAATGCCTTCTCCGTTGCTTAAATAGGAACTTTAAATGTTTCACTTACTTCTCCTGTGTTTTCTTCTACCTTTTATTCTGGATCATAGATGTTTAGATTCTTAATGAGTCTTTTCTGCTAGAATATACATCCCTGAGTTAAATTTGTTTTTCAAATTTAGATATATTTTCCAGAGTTCCAAGCCAAATAACTATCTATACACTAGGTGCTTTATCAATCTCAATGGGGAAAAGGTCATACCACTTTTACCTGGTTCTCTGGCACTCCAAGGAAGTATTGATATTTAGGTGGACATCAAGTTTAGTTTTATAATAGCTCCCAGAAATGTAATTAATCTTGTTTTCTTCATCAGCAAACACATTAAAATAAGTGGTACAAACACTTTGGACATTTGCTGCTCTACAGCCCCCAAAGACACTGGCATCTGATAATGCAGTGCAGAGACTGGCACTGGAAAGTGCTCAATGGTTTTACCAGGTCTAATTATAATGGTTCTTATTTTGGAATTTTCCAGTTGATAATTGAACAATATTTGATGTTTACATTAAATTTCTAAAATGTCAAAGGGCTGGCCAAATAGCTCAGTGGATTAAAGCACCTGCTTAGGCAGATGCAGGGGCTGGGAGTTTGATCCATGGGCTTGCCATGCCAGCCCTGCCCCCAGCGTTCTCAGAGATGAGCAATTGAGATAAGGAGTGGTGGTGGGTGCCTGTAATCCCAGCACTTGGGAGGTGTAAACAGGAGGATCACTGCGAGTCCTATCTACATAGTGACACCCTGTAGATCCTGTCATAAAAAAAAAAAAAATCTAGAATATCACCTATAATTCTGTACAGCTGTTCCACAATGTCATTTTCAGATTCTCTTTGATGTAGTGGTAGGACTGAAGGTTTAGGATTTTCTAAGCGGGTGTTGCATAAATATGCCAATTCCGCCTTCCCATTAGTGTGAGGAATTAAGCTGAATGAGCTGAAACATCGTCAGTGCTTCTTAGATTTGGCCACAAAATGAAAACACAGGGCAAATATTGCCCCCCACCAATCCCACTGCAAAAAGAGACAGGCAGATACAGCATCGCAACACACCTGACAAAGCAAGAGAAGCTACCTTGGCCTCAGCAGGAAGCAGTACCAGCCAGGAAACTAAAGCTTTGGATTTCTAGGGGTCTCCTGTGAGCACAGGATCCAGTCACAGAATGACCCAGTCACAGGGGGACCCAGGCACAGAGGTTCCACTACATTTCTGAAAATGTTATCTCTTGGTGTTCCACCAAGTCGCCTCTCAAATTTCCCATTTTGAAACACACCAGAGCACTCCCTCATCTTCATCAAGTCTGCCTGGGAGAGACATAGTTACCCAGAGGCTCGCCCACATGAGAAGAAATTTCACCAACTTAGGAGAGTGAACATGGCCAATGCAGGCCATGGCAACCATCTTGTCAAGCCAAGGGAAAAGTACCTCTAAATATTGGGACAGCTCACAATCCAGGCACAGACTCAGCCACCACCAAGATCAAACTCCATGGTACATGACACCTCCTCTCCCCCTGCCTCCACAGCACATCAGCAAAAGATAAAGACTGGCCTTTCTCCTACTCTGCCTATTATACTCCCAACTTTTAAAATATATGAATAAAATTTCTACATATTTATGCAAGGCAACACAGGACTGAGATATGTGTACATTGGGCAAGGACTAAATTGAACTAGTTGACATAGTATTTCCTCACATAGTTTACAGGTAATGTCATTCAGTAGACTCACCACTGAGTGCAGTAGATCCTTTAGCATTCCTCCTCTGGAGTCTGAGTTTGTGTATCCTTTCACTAACATTTCCCCTATCTCTCCTTGTCTCTTACAGCTATTGTAGCTGCAATTCTAACCTAATTTGCTTGTAAGAGTTCAACAGTTTATTTATTGATTTACTGCACTGATGACTAAACACAGGCATTCTACTGCACTGCATTTCTTGCCCTTTTTAGATTCTATTTTTTCAATCAGGTCTCACACAAGCATTAACTTATCCAGGTTGGGCACAAGTTTGCAGTCCTCCTGCTTCAGCCTGTTGGAGTGCTGAGCCCGCAGGTTTACATTAGTACTCCTAGCTTTCATACTTTAAGATTTCACAGATCAGGAAGATCATGCAGTGTCTGCCTTTCTGTCCCTGACACATTTTACTTAACCTAGTGTCCTCTGTGCTCATCCGTGCTGTTGCAAGTGGTATCATTTCCTTTTATGTTAGAGTTGAGTTGCATTTCCTTGTGGGCATTACTCATATTTTCTTTACTTGTTCTGTGCTATTGCCTGTGTAGGGTGATTCCATATCCTTAATTTTGTGAATAAGGCTATGATGAAGAGGGAGAGTTGATATCTTTTAAACAGAATGATTATATACTTTTTGAGATATTATATACCTTGTGAGACAGCTACTGTTTATCATCTTTTTTGATGAGCCTTGATTTTTTTTTCATAATGGCTACACTAATTTACATAGCTATTGACATTATTCACATCACTAAGTGAAATATGACAATTTCTGCAAAGTACTTACCATATGGTTTACTTATATGTTATTTTCTTGAAAGTAAAAAGACAGACAGTAATCACAATTAATTGTTGGTAGGGTTTTGAGGTTTAAAGAGGTAAATAAGGAGAACTTGAGAATTTTTAGGGAAGTGAAATTGTTCTACATGCTGCCATAATGTTATATAATGGTTTATATTATACATTTATCAAAACACACAGAATTTACAGTACAAAAAATGAACCCTGATGTCAATGCTGAACTTGTATGGCAGTGATATATCCATGTAGTTTCATAGATTATAATAAATATATCCTTTGTGGTGGAATATCTAGAAAGCTCTAAATACTTATGGCCAGGGGACATATGAGAATTTTATGTGTTCTGCTCAGTTTTGCTTGGAATTTAAAACTGATTTCAGTAAATAAAGTTCATTATTTTGAAAACTTTTATATCCTCTAAAATCACTGTTATTAGTGGAGGAACTAATTCTCTGCCTGAAGTCATTGTCTCTTCTAAATTTCTTAAAAGTTTCAGTTTACAAAAGAGCAGCTTATAATAAAATTAATTCTCAGCACATAAATATATTTGATTTTACTTTTGAATGTCACAAACTTTGTCACTACTCCAGATTTGAAGTGGGTAAAATTAGTAAGCTGTGACAAAATGGGCTTCAGCTTCTCCAAACGGCATAGGGAAGGAAGATCACAGTTAAATTCTGGCCATTGCTTACCATTTTTTAAAGGTTACTTAACAAGTTTATGAAAAACTCTTCTCCTATGTATATTTCTCTTAAAGAGTGGGAGCACTCCATCTGAAAATATAGTTTTAAGTGCAACTGCAGGGTTTTAATGCTATGCTAAAGAAAAGTCCCTGGAAAAAGCACTGCTGTCGCTCCGTAGTACAGTGTGTACTCAGTTAATAGGACTTTTTCGCTTCAATTCCCAGTCCCTTCCAACCTTTAAGGAAAAAAAACTTCAATGCTATTTATTTCCCTGTTCCAACAATTGTATTTAACTTTTATGTCAAATGAGAAGAATTACTTAAAAGTCAACAAATAATTTCCAAGGGCAAATAGTTCTTCCTGCTAGAGTTAAAGAAAAAAGGACTAAATAAAGGAAAATTGCAAATAAAAATTATAAAACAAATCCTTTTGCCCTAAAATTTAATTTTAAAGATTAACATTATGAATGCATTCTAGTATATGATACATTCATAACTTTGAAGTAAACATATTCAAATGCTGCTTTTTATATATCTAATATGTATATCAGCTATAATTTTATATATGTACAATAAGATAATTTGATTTAAAGATATGTATACAATTAAATCACATGATTTCAAATATATTTAGAAAAGAGTAAGTATATGCAGCTTCTTTCTAATGTTTCATTTTCTCATTGTTCAGATATTGTAGTAAAGAAATTATAATTGTGGGTTTAAAAGACTTAAAAGCAGTCTATAATTTCAGCACTCAAGAGGCTGAGACAGGAAGATCATGTGAGTTTATGGCCATCCTGGAGTGTAAGCAAACCTTGCCTCAGAACATACACACACACACACACACACATACACACACACACACACAAAGATAACAAAAAACTGTGTATTTAGGAAAGTAATATTTGAAGGCCCTCATATGTTGTTACATGGTCTAATACTAAAAACATTCTATTTTCTTTGCTATTCATGGAAAATAGTAACTAAGCCATTGACCAAAAATTCATACATGCTTCAGGATACCATGCCTCATCTAAACTCTTCTTTACATGTAAGAGGCCTGTGGCTGAAAAGGTAAAACTGTTTACTTAATTAGCGAGAGAAAGAGGAGTGGTAGATAGAAGCCCAGAAGTGTTGAAAGTCTGAGAACACACATCATTTTGAGAGAGAAATCCAAGGATGAAGAAATTGTTCAAAAAGAATGGAAAAGGAAGTGAAAATAGGAGGGAAAGCAAAATACATGAATAAATTCCAAGATACTGAAATGACTCTGACCCTAATTCCCTCCCACATTATTGAGTTCTACCATTTCTGTAAAATTATCCATACCCCCTAGCTGCATTAACTATGGTGATGTACTCACTAGAGGTTTTTTTTTTTTTTTTTTTGGCAAGACCAGGGATTGACCTCAGGCCTTTGTGCTTGCCATGGAAGTGCTTATTCTACTGAGCCATCTTCCCAGCCCATTAGAGTGTTAAGGGATTAACTAATGAAGATACTGCAACACTGGCCATTAATTTTGAAAATTCTTCTAGAATTGGGAAGGTGATATGTTAGAGGCTTACAAATAAATAAAATCAGCAATTCTATTTCTCATAATCAGAAAGTGCCAGAGCAGTACTCCACAAGCTTATTGGCCAGTTGGTCCAACTTTAATCTTTGACACAGGAGCATCACATTATAAACTTTCTGCCATCTGTAATATTTTCAATTAAAGAAAAGAAAAACATTGTTGAAAGCAATTTGGTTCAGCAGGGGACTAGGAATTAGGAAATGTGTGCTGCCAGAGGGAGAGCTAAGGATTAAATGGTCCTGGGGGGGCATGGGAAGGATAATGTGGAGACCATAATTTAGTACTGTAACATGATCAGGACCTCAAGCCTTGAATTACCAAGATATTTACAGTTCACATGTGTTTAACTGTGAGAATTACTTCACAGGTGTAGAATTGGTAAGGCATTTATGACAGAGAAAAATGATTAATGACACAGCGTCATGGCAAGCAGGGAAGATAAAACCAGAGAACCTGTAAAGACATGGTGTGAACTCTGCTTGAATGTGATGTCTCCTCGCATATGACAACAATCCAAGAGTGAGTAGAAACCAAATGTTAATAACATTTTCAAATGATAGGTCAAGAGAGTATTCCACACACCAAAATAGACTAAGAAAAAAATCCTTTTAGTGTCCACAAGGAACTGAAAAATGTGCAATAAATACCAAATGAGGTCTAGCTACGAAAATAGGAACTGATATATCGGGAGAGAAATAGTTTAAAGCAAAGACAAACAGAAAGAAGTTGAGGTTCATGATATAAAAGGATATTTATGCTAAAGAATGTTTTGAAATCTATGTATTTGCAAGGATGGCTTCTAGTTAAACCAATGAGGAAAATGTGTATTCAAAGCTTAAAAATATTACTTCCTAGAAAGGTTACAAGAGAAATTTATTATTGTCATGATGATCAAGAACAAACAAGTGAACTGACTGTTTTAAGTTTTGATATTTATACACACTCTCTGAAATTTTCCCTAAGATGTTTATATAACTATTAAGGTAGTTACATGAATAGTGAACAAAGTACCTTACTTAATACTTCTATCTATATCTGTATATTTTTTTAAAGAGAGGAAGACAAAATGATACAAAATTTCAAAAGAAGGTGACAAGAAATTAACAATGGCTATTATATTGCATATTGTGATATGGTTGCTCAGATTACCAGGTACAGACATGCAAAATGGATTAAACAATATAAGCAATAAATGTTCCTTTCAATGAATTAACAAAAATTAGTAGAATAATTAATTATCTTAGCTATCCTGTGCATATATACATGTCATTTTTTTCCTTCTTTCTTTTCTCTTTCCCCCATCCCTGTTGTTCTTTCCTTTTGAGCAATTACTTTCCATTTCACAATAACTGTTTTACCTTTTAGATCTTATTTAGATCTTATTCAGCATCTAACTGAATGGGGGATGGTATGATATTTACACATGTTGCTTTATTTCACTTACGAGTATGTTCTCTAGTTGCATCCATTTACCTATAAAAGCTTAGATGTTCCAGACAACTCACTTATTCTCCTTCTGATGAAAGCACAAAACCATAGTGATACATGTACACCCATGTTCATATCAGCACAATGTGGAATAGCTAAATCTAGGAAACAATCCAAATGTCCATCAACCAAAGAATGGATAAAAAAGATGTGGTATTTTTATTCAATGGAATGCTGGTCCAAATACTTATATTTTATGTGACAGACATCATTCTACTTGTTGAACAGTATAGAGTTTGAAACTATACAGGAAGCTAAGATTCTAATAAATAGTATAGAATTATGGGGTGGCAGTAAGGACAAGTTTAGTTTATACTGTTTATTTTCAGAGAATAATTGGCTTGCAACCTATACTTGTAGCTATGAGAATCCACACTCTATATACTGAATTTATGCAATTGCCAATGCTCTGATTTGTGTCCAGTTGTGCCTCCAAAGCCTCATACAGTCCTGGGCAGCTTCTGGAGTTTCTGATTGATTATTGTGGGTTTGGATGCTGCAGCTGCCCTGGGGCAGGTGATTTGCATTACAGTGTAAGAACAGGAGAGAGGCTCTAGCTGCCTGAGCACTGCCACTCCCCTTGCTCTTGTTTTTTGCCCTGCCATGAAAGGTTGCCCTCTGCCCTGTGCCAGTCTGCCTTGGGACCAGCTGAATATGAATATGGACTGAGACCTCCAGTAATTATGAACTAAGTCAACCTTTTCTTCCTTAATTTTGAGTGTCAGGTATTTGTACCAGCAAGGAGAAAAGAGTAACTGAGACAGCCAAGTTCAGGCACAGAATTGAAAAGCACATGAGGTAGTTTCATGTGGCAATAAATTCAATTAAGGTACATATTGCATGTTAGTCAGGGCAAAACATAAAAATAAGCAATGAAGAAAGCCTCATTCCAACTCGAAGAATCTTCAATATTTCTACAAGGAGTTTCTAAACATGATGAACAGTACTTTGGCAATAATCATTATATTCAATATTCTTAATATGGGGTAAATGCAGAGGAAGTATTCACAGCTCTTACTCTATAGTATGTTACTCTATAGTACGTGTCCCTGTAAGAGACTTAGATTTGAAATTTAGAGGTTTTCCATGCACAAAGGGAGATACTTGTGTTCACATTTTGCAAGAGTCCTCCTCTCTCTGCACATAAATCAGAGAATTTCCCAAAGGCAAAATCACAGACTGGTAATCTGGCATAATGCAGAACACTATTGGCAAGAAGGATACCTTACAGTTTGTTAGCAAAACCTTCTTTCCCTTCCAGTCACTTGAAATGTCTATTTAAAATTTCAGGTTCTGCTATTATAAAGGGTGCTCCCAAGCTCATGAAGGTCAAGGTAAGAGGGCTCTGAAGTGCAGCTACGTATCTCCTCGAGGTCATTTGTCAGACTTGCATTTTATGTCCCTAATCAAGCATAGAGTGGATTTTGTGACTGCAAATATTTCTTTTTCAGTATTGTTAAGTGAAGACATTTCGAGGAAACAGGAGCGCAGAGAATTGAGGCTCGGTGATGTGTACCGTTGGAACATTATACTGTACATGAAGAACAGTGAAGTCCTGGGTTTAGGTTTCAATATTAAAAATGATCTGTGCAGTCTTTATGGATACTGTGCATTTGCCCATTTTTAGGTTAGGACCCCAGGGCCCGCTTCACTATTTTGTCATGCATTTGTTGTGAGTGTCATTAGGAATGAAGTTCTGTGTTAGGTCCATGGATTGAGATGGATGTGAAAAAATTTGCATCAGAGAAAAACAGTCAGTTGCTCAAGAAATGCAATAAGTAGTGGCCATGATATGGATTAAATAATAGTGCTAGTAGTGATGATGTTTAAAGATTCTCCTTAAGTTGGATAAAACATGTTGCAAATTTTCCAGAAACATGGAAGAAACAAGAATTTAGTCCAGCTGTGGATTCAGAAATGGAAATATTTCAGACAGAACTTAGAGGTTATTAATAAAAAGTAGTCATTGTAAACAGACCAAGCTTAATGTAAAGTGTTAATTATAAAGAAATATTGATTAGTGCATAAAGAAACATCTAAAGAATGTAGAAAGAAACAGTTACAAAACCAGTCATTATGTCTGTGGCTCAGGGTAATTAGAAGGTAACAAATGGACACAGCTATTGTAGAATGCTTTACACATACTGCTACTCTCTGGTTAAAAAAGATTTCCATCAAGATTGTCCAGCTGTGGCCTGCTGTTCCCCATCAGACATCACACCAACAGCCGCCCTCTGGGGACTGCCATATGTTTGAAGTCACTGAAAGACCACCCAAGGTGTGAGTGACATGGATTTACATACTGCCACTTTCACGGCAGGAAATAGAATATTACTGAAAAGACTGCAGAATCTAAAAATTAAAGATTCTGTGTTTCTGTAATCTCTCTGCATTTTAACAGTTGGTATTTTTCACCTTTCCCTATATTTTCATTTATTTATTTATTTATTTATTTATTTATTTATTCATTTATTTATTTATTTATTTATTTATTTGGTATAGTCTTGTAGTGATCCTCCTCAGTCAGCTTCTGCAGTGCTGGGATTGCAAGATGTGCCACCACTCCCAGTTTCAGCACTGGCACAGCTCACCCAGGGCTGGAGGGCTGGGATATCGTGTGATACTGGGGAGCAAACCTGGGTCTTGGTGCTTGCCATGTAGGTGCTTAGATTACTGAGCTATCTCCCTAGCCCAACTTTTTACCTTTTCTGAAACCTGATTCCTCCTCTGTAAATCACATGTAACCCCTCCTTAAAGACACTGGGCATTTTAAAGCACCTGAAAATTTGTGCCTATAATTAGTTTCTCCATAGATGACTATAATACAAAGAAAACTGTGGAACTCTACAAATGCCTTCACATCACTTCTAGCTAACACATTTACATCCATTCTGAGGAAATGAGTGGAAGTCTCACCCACTGACGAGGCCTATATCTTCTACAAGAATCTTACTGCTTTCAGCCTTCCTTCATTCCATTTTATATAGTATCTTATATCCTATATATAACTAAGCTTGGGAACGGAGTCAATATATCTCTCATCACCATTTCCAATCTGCAAATAAGTCTGTATCCCTTTGATGGACTCTGCAAAGAATAACAATCACTGACAGCATCAGCGTCATGTGCCATCAACTCCTGGAACAGCTTTTGCCTTTAATTATTTAATAATCACCGATGCCGAACCCTCAAAGAGAGGTACTATTATCATTGTTTTACATACTTGAAACTGGCTTAGAGTTTTTGTAAGGCTGCCCAAGATTCGATTTTTGCAGAGTTGTTTAGTAGTTCCAAACCCAGATTTGGTGTCAGATGCTATAACATTAGTAGTCCTCACTTCCAGCCAAGTGTATTATCTATGAATCTTTTGTTTATAACCGTAAAACCAGAGAAGTTTCTTCTAATAAATACTCTCTCTTTATCATACATATTCAAGGTATGCAATATGTTTCTATTTACAAATACATAGTGCAATAGTTACTCTGTCTAGACCAGTTAATTTAACTAGTGCGCTTTGAAAATTTGAGCACTACAGCTATGTTCTGAAAGTTGAACTGCAGCAGAGGGCAAACTGAGCTGCATATTAAGGCCTCGGGCTATTCTGCAGTCTCACGTGCCCCAGAGACTTGATAAGATCAATATCTTGTGTATCAGTCCAGGTTGTCAGCATTTTTGTTGATATCATTAATTGTAACCTGATATACTTCAACAAAACCATCCTGAATTCTCGTATTTCTGAAACTTGTGCTCACTACTGCTTAAAGGTCTTTTTATGCTATTCCATTTCCTTTTTTCCTTTTAAATTTCATTTGCTTTTCCTGGTCATTTGTCACTCATCAAGATTCATTGTAACTACCACTTCTTCCAGGAATTGTTCTTATTCCCACCAGAACTACATTAACTAATTTAGAATGACACCCCTCAGCTCTGTGTGTCCCTATTCAACAAATTTATTGATTTTGCATATTTACTTTTTTTTTTTCATCATATGACTCCAAAATACAGAATGTTTTTCATTGTTACTTTTCAAAGAAAGTCTTGAGAAAGCTGAACACTTTCTATTTGTCAGGGCAATTTTATTTTTATTTTTATTTTTTGTGGAACCTGGGATTAAACTCAGGCCCTTGTACTTGCCAGGAAAGCACTTACTCTACTGAGCTATCTTCCCAGCCCCAAACACTTTCTATTTGTGAGGTTTAATTATCTGACTCTCTAAAATAGGTGCTATTAATGCAGATATTAGAACATAAAGGGAATATTGTAAAAAGTCTTAAAAATTATTCAAGTTCACTCATCTGGGAAGCAAAAGAGTCAAAATTCAAGCCCTATCATATTTCCAAAAGTCTGAAACTTTCTAGTTTAAAAAATATCACATTGTGTTCAAAAGCTTGGCAGAATTTACTCAGAACTCTAAATGGGGTACATATATAGAACCAGTTCAATGTAAAAGCTGCAAAACACTGATTAAAAACATGATTTGCCTTGTGAAGTAGTGAGCTCTCCATTCTTGGAAGAGTTATACACAGCTTAGATAGCCCTTTTGTCAGGATATTTAGAATGGGTTCTAGCATGTGTTAGAAAAATGGTGGCTTGACCTGGTCAGATTCTGAAACTCCATGAAAATAACTGTGTGACACTTAAGGGCAATTGAATGACTGCTTGGCTCAGAGCTGAAGCAGTCTTAGAGATGACCTCCAATTTTAGTACTTATCAAGCCATCTTCAGTTGCTGTAAATCCTATCCAGTAGCCTGGCATCATAGATGGTCTTTCCATTTAGTTTTGCAGACATCCAAACTTAATTGGACTCTAAATGTTTTCCCTGTAGAGCTCTTATCTCCCAAAGCAACTGCTTAATCTATTTTGGCAGATCCAGGATTCATAGCTCTTCAGGGAACTGTAAAATACCTTTTCAAAAAAAGTCAGCTTTCTCCAGTGGGACAGTCTAGTGACAGACTTCATTTGCTATTCTGAAAATTTTCTCTTGCACGGTTAGTATTCCACTGTACAGAGCTTTTCAATGAGTCTTGGATTTTTTATGCCAATTGATGGTATTTGAAAACTGAAGATACTTTTATCGTTATTAAATTAATTCAATCAAAGAGGTCATTAATAGTTCTTAAAAGCTGTACAATAAAATTCAAAACTACAGAAGTATTTTTAAAATGAGATGAGACAGTCTGGGCCTTTTACCCATGTGGTATAGTGATAGAATTCCAGAGTGAGGAAAAGACTTCCTTTAAATCTCACTTTCTGTCCCAGATTCATTGCCTGGAAAGAAATTCTTGGCCCGATGAGTACTCTACCTTCTTCAGTGTGCCAGAATTGATTTTACTAGAAATAACTTAATGGTTATCTGATAATATTTCTGCTTGGATTGAGTAGATTTTGCAACAAACAAGAGTTATTTTGTTGTTACCTTTTGAGTCATGACTTTTGATTTTGAAGAATTCTTTCCTATAACCTAAATCATAGGAGATTATCATTCAGAGTTGAGAAGATTTCTGTTTCAGAAAGAAACCACCAACAGTTAAAAATACATGAGTAGGGAGCCCAGATAGAAATAAGAATTCAAAGATGATGGACCTTCTACAATATTTGAAATGGTTTATGTGTCTTCCTTCATTTGTACAAGTACTTCATGATGTGGGTAAATCTATATTATGGGTAACAAATATAAACTATGTCTAAAACCCTAACATAGATAGGAAAATTATGTTATACTTGAGATCAGATTGTTCTAGTAATCCCTGTTTGGGTCCCACTTTAGTTATGGATTGGTAATACTTTGAAAATAATTACTGAATGAACAAATGAAAATATATATCCTGAACTTGACCCCTTGAACTTCATTATTCCTACAGATTTTGAGTAAAGACATTTATATTGCAGGGTAATAAAAATGTATGCCATAAAAGAAAACATGCAACATTTATAAACTTAAGTTGTCATATAGAAATTATATATATAGGATCCAAAACAAAACTTTTGCTCTTATTAACATTGTTTTCCAGAATACACTAAAGTGGAGACTGAATAATGGAAAAAGTAGTTAAAAATGGGAAGAAAAAGAATGAAAGTTGAATTGTAAGCATATTCCTACTCACATGATTGTTTTAAAGGAAGAGGAAGAAAGAGTTAATTTGGAGAGAGCTTCACTATCCACCCTGAATCTTGTTCTTTGAACAGCAGGAGAGAAGCTCGTATGTTTCATCTTTCCTATTCTCCCAGAGGCTGGTACATGTTACAGGATCACTATATGGTAGAGAACTACACAACTGGTGTTTTGGTAGAAGTTACAGACTCAGGTAAAAATGACAGCAAAGGGAAAAATAACATTATCAGGTAGATGGGTGAATTTCAGCCAGTTTAAAATATTTTAGAATCTAGGAACCATTGAGGGATAAAAATAAAGCAATAGGATTGATAGTATTTTTGTATACATTCCTAATACTTTCTTGTAAATTTTGTAGCTATCTTTTCTGAAATCTTATCTAAGTAAAAGTGACATACGTTAGTATTGGACAGAATTTTATCATAATGAGATATTTTAAACCAACAGTGGATTCACTGGTTTTACCACTCATCCAACATTAGGAAAAACTTAAGTTTCCAAATTCAGGAAGTATCTATCACACAATTCATTTCATGTCAATAAAAACAAAAGATATTCTTGGAAAATTCAAGGAAATATTTTCTTTAATAAATATGGATAACTAAGTTATTATGTAAATTATTTTTAGAATTTAATGGAATTAATACTCAATTTAAATGCCTCCAATTATTGAAAGAGTTCATTAATTTTAGGTAGACAATTTGGATTATTATGTAGTGCTTGCTTTCTCAAAAGAATAAACTTACATAATTTTCAGATTATGTGGACAAAGAGTTGAAAATTATTGCTTCTAATTTTTTCAAATTTTTTGTCTTTTTTATTATTATAAGCTTATAGTAGGGAACATTTATATTCCTTGTGAGGAGATGGTATATATATATATATTTTTTATGAGAAGAATAGATTTATTGAAGGAAAGAAAGATCCTGTCCAAAAATGGGATAGGAGAGGGGCCCAGAGTGGGTAGTTCCCTTGGAGATGGTACATTTACCTAACTCATCTTAACTTTTTCAGTCTTCTCCATGTCTTAGGTACTTTCTCTTTCACAAAAGATCTATGCACTTTTGATTGGATCAACATGAATACTAATAATTATGGAAGTCGTGCCAACCTCCTCAAGGGCAATATTGAGTAAACCATTATTATTATTTTATAGCTTGCACAATGAATTGTATGATTTCTAACTAGAGAAGTTGACAGTGAGAATGGTGGGAACTATTGCACTAAATTTTAGCATTTTTTACTTAGTCTCTATAAACATGCACTATGAATTACATATATATATATATATATATATATATATATTTTATATATATATATATATCCCAAAATATAGCAAGTGTGTGCTGTATTTATATGCACATAATGTGTACCAAAAGAGCAAGAATGAAGGGAAGGAACAAGAAGCCACAACATCAATCTATTTTTATAAATTTTTAAAATTTAGTTGCTCAAAACACTTGGAAATAATGTGCCCGGTTTCCTAGGAGATGGTCCTAAGCCTGGGTGCTTTGTAGAGTAGCTTGAACATGCATCATATCCCTCAGGTCCCTGAATGTGACCTAGGTTACCTACTACATCCTCCTGCGATGGGAAAAATGGAACGGTTCAGGTTGGCTGGGGAGAGAGACCAGCAGACCCCAGAATTTACACCGCTCTGCCTCCCAGCCCTTCATATAGAACTTCTGAGTTTCCAAGAGATGTAGATGACATAGAAGAGATGGGTAGCCAGGAAGATCTGGCTATCTTGAGTCTTCATTGTATCTCACTCTATATCTGCCAGGCCAGGGAGTACTTTATTTATACTTTTGTCTTTTCCTTCTTTTTCAACCCAACTTGGTTTGGCAAATCTAGTTTCTCCCTCCTTCACCCACACTTTCAAATAAACCTATCACAGCTTTTGGCTTTTTCCCATCAATTCTTAACTGGAGGAGAGAAGGAGCAGAAACATGCTTCATCAGCAAGCCATGTCTAAGAGGAACTACTCCCTAACACTTCCCAATAGTTCTGAATACACAAAAGCCCCACCATTCCCTCCCTGTGCCATAATATGCGAAAACATGGAAGTTGCTTTGTTTTGTACTTCTATGGAATATAAACTTCTGGAACTTAATTTCCTCTCAGTTTTTAAAAGGGCAACATGTTTTGGAGAAATGAAATGTAACGAGAAAGAGAACATACAGCAGCACTTTCTCAGTTTTCCATAGTAGAATTCCTACAAAATAAATTTTCTGCTAGGAATTATCAGAGATCAGTGACCAGGAAAAAATTGAAGAGTCTCCACCCTCCTTTCCAGCATGTGTTAATGGCCTCCAGACCTGTCAGCTCGAGATCTTACCATGGAGGGTCACCCTGCCTATTTGGCTTCTCTAATGAAATACACATAAGATTCCATGGTATAAGCCAAGAAGTTTGACTTGTCCACAGAGTTTCAAGAGAGGGCTAAAGGGGTCTTAGAGGCAGATGGAAGAAGGCTATGTTAAGAATAAAAACAGTGATATTTCAGGAAGCAAAATGGGAGAGATTGTGACATAATAGGAATGAATTTCACATGAACATATGCAAATATGTCCATACATGCCCAGAGTTCTGTACATAAGATATCAGTAAGAAAAAAAACAGAAACAAAGCCACTCTTTGATTCCCACATTGCTTGCCTAAGAATTTTGGGCGTGGAAGATGTACAACTGAAGAATCGGGCATTGGGCTTTCAAAGGCATGATTTGTTCATTACAGATGCATAAATGAATCACATCATTGTACTCCACCAACATGCACAATTATTATGTGTCGATCAAATAAAAGGCAGGAGCAATGAGTATAACTAGTGGTTGTTTTCATTCCCATCTGCTTTGTTGAAATGTGATTAGTAAATTATGATTTAATGATATGGAATGGATTTGACTTTCAATGATCAAGATGACATCTGTAAGGTAGAATTGGTAGGAACAGCTGCAGAGAGTATGGGACAAGAAAAAGGAGTTGTCAAAGATAAATGAATCAACATAAGGTTGGGCATTTGGATGAATGATGATTTCACATAGGAAAGTGATATGCTGACTTCAAAAATTGACCAAGAGGGCCATCCAAACAGCTCAGTGGATTAAAGTGCCTGCTTAGGCAGATACAGAGGCTGGTGTTTGATCTCTGGTGTATTGTGCTGGCCCCATCCCTGTGGCACTCTGAGAGGGCAACTGAGATTGTGTGTGGTGGTGCATGCCTATAATCCCAGCTCTTGGAAGGCTGAGCATAGATGGATCACTACAAATCTGATCTACCTGTAGACTCTTACTAAAATACAAAAACAAAACAAAACCAAACAAAAACAAAACAAGAGCTTCAAGCCATCCTGAGACTAGCCAATTTGAGCTACTTTATTACCTACAAAAAAAAAAGTTTCCAAAAGTATTGTTGAAGTGTCTCCATTTCAGGGAAGGGAAATCATTCTTAATCCTTCTTAGAAATGTTCTTTAACCTTATCTTGAATTACCTTTCATCTTCTGGTCAAGCTAAGGTATAAAACACCAGTCAATCTTTATCTTGAGCTGTCACTCTTCTTATGTTCAAAGCCTAGGTAGCAAAATCATAGTACTGATAAAAGTAATCCGACACATTTAGCAAGTCCCTAGTTTCTAATAGGTTAGCTAATAAATTCTTCTAGTGCCTTCATGGCCATATGCCAACAGAACTTCTGTGTGGGGTTAAAAAAAAGCAATGTTTTTTAAAAATTTATTTACTTATTTTGGTACTGGGAATTTAACTCATGATTTCCTGCGTGCTAGGCAGAAGCTGTGCTGCTAAGCTATATCCCTGGACCCTGTAAGATTTAACTATAGTTTGGTTGCCATGTATTCTGCATTGAAATTTTGTTCAGTGGATGATCAGAATTGTTCCAATATATTCAGGAAGATTATGAAATTTGTGCAGTGCTTGAAATCTTAACCTCCCATTAACATTTATTTGATCTAAGAATTTAATCATAATTATAATACAATTGTTCACCCCTTTTTCAGACAAAGTCCATAGAATATATATATATATATATATATATATATATATATATATATATATATATAAATTTTTTATATTTGCATTTCATCTTGAGTCTTTATGTAAAAATTTATGCCAAAATAACTATCATCTGGTAAATACTATGGATCCAGTATCTCTATGGAAATTTTAATAACAAAAAGTCTCCTTATCTTATTCTGTTACTTCTGATTTCCTTTCAACAGTTACATTGTTTTGATGACTATACTGTGTAGAATTATTGCTGTCCTTTAAGTACTTGTCTCTCTGAATTCCTGTATCATACACTCAGCTCTCAGACAGCAGTGGTAGGAGGTAGGCATGGGTAGGAGATGTTGGGACGCTGAATAGAGCTCTCCTGAATGGATTCATGTCGTGCTTATGGGTCTAGGTTTTTAATCCTGAGCTGAGATGTCCTAAGATAAGTTCACTCCATTGCTTTATCGCACTGCTCACTTGACCTTTCACTTTTCATCATGTCATGAAGTGGCATGGAATCCTTTGTCAAACACCACCTCCTTGCTCTCGGGCTGCCAGGTCTCCAGCACCATAAACTTCTTATAGTTCTTTCCCTTAGTAAGTACACTAAGACCATCACCAGTGCATGTGGAAAGTGATTTTCTTTATTACTGTCTGATACAATCATCACACACTCTAAAAACTTTATTTGTTATAAGAAAGACTTTAGGATAATTTTTATTGTAATAGAAGATGATAAACATATTAATTTTCAATATCTTACAAAACATACTTGAAAATGTTCTCATGCAAACAAGGGTTAATTACTATCATATGTAAATAATTGAAATATACTATGTACAAAAAATAACTGAAGAAAAGAGCAATAGAATACTAACTATTTTACATAGCATAGGTCTTTGAGGTTATCTAACTTGGAAAAAATTTGTTTCTCACCAATGTAGGTGTCTTTTAAAATGTCCAAGCTGTCCTCCTTCAAATTAGGTCATTCAGCAATTGCACTCTGGCCACTGTTATGCAAAGAACAATGTCAGCCTTTTCAGAGCAATGATCCAAACTTACTTTAGTATAAGAAATATGTATTAGAAAGTATCTTTGGGGTCAGGGAGATGGCCCAATGGAATCAGCACTTCCCTGGCAAGCACAAGGGCCTGAGTTCAAGCCCCAGTTCCACCAAAAGAAAAAAAAAGTATAATTGATTTTTGGGCAGGGGAAATGTTTCCGTGGAATAAGCACTTGCCTGGCAAGCATAAGGGCCTGAGTTCAATCCCAGGTTCTGAAAAAAAAGAAGTATTTTATTTAAGTGCCTCAGGTTTAAAAGCTCATGGCAAAGATTAGCAAGGGGACACCTCATTCATGTCCTTAGGGGGCTAAGATTAAATTTGACCATATTTCTTAACACATCATCCTTCTCCATTATATGTAGAACTCAGGGGCTCTCAACAGGCATCACGTACAGTGCGGTTCATGTGAGATTACCAGAGGGTACGTGGTTTACACCCTGTACAATCAAACATCACAGTTTTATAAAGAACCACTACTGTGGAGGAAGCTCTCAGGGTTTTTCTTAAATGTGCTTATTCAAATGTCCTTGAAATCTTACAAGATCAAAATATATATTTTATTATTATAAAACTAAAATCATAAAACCCATTCATTATGCAGTCTATGCCAACTGTATTTTAGAAATCTGATCAAATCATTTAACTGAAGTGCCATAGGGACTTAGGATAAGAGACTAGATATATCAGTTAGGTGTTATTCAAATGGCCACGTTCCTACCTTTCAGAAAAGGTAAAATTAGTAAAAATATGAAAGCAAACTACTTTTACTGCTGATTAATATGACAATATGTTCATCAAATAAAGAAATAGTCGTTCCACCGAGGTAGCTGCTAGTGTATAGTCACTTGACATGGCAGGAATTATGGTTCTCTAACTTTGGCTTCCAACCAAATTTTCCAGTACTACTGATGCTGACAGTTGGGAAATCACAGCGATAGTGTAACACAGAGACCATGCAACCAATGAGAAGCTCACACAGACTTTCTAGAACAAAATTCATATGTGTAAACATTCATACAAGAAGTTGTATATAAGATACGTGCCCAAACTTGTCATAAGCTTTGTCATAAATATTGTGAGTTGAATAAAGATTATTGGAAATATATTAAGTGATAGAAAATAATTTTCATTTTCCATTCAATCTTACATTTTAGTTATACAATGAAGCCAACAATAACAATCTTCTCTGAACGGGGGAAAATCAAAGCATGCGACAAGAATGAGAGGGTGTTGAACACAGAGAAGGTTTGGAAAATGTCTAGAAATGCTGTCTGCATACAGTAAAGCAGGGAAGAAGCCAGGCTGTCTGAAGCAAATCACAGCCACCAGACAGAAACATTAATATGGGTGAATATTAGTTGCAAGTGAAGGATCCACGCTGCTGGAGCTCAGCAATATTTGCCCTTGAAATTGCTTAGATTTTTAAACCACTTTGTATCTGATAACATCACAACAGACTAGCTGAAGAATCATATGTAGCTTTTGTCATTACCATGGCACTTGCTAAGTCACAGTTCCACCAGTGCCACCTCTCTTCTAAAAGATCTTTAGTAGTTATTACTCTTCTAAAAAAAAAAAAACAAAGTAAAACAACAACAACAACAAAAAACCTCTTCAACTATCTGCCAGGCTGATTCTGCCGTCTTTGGTTTCCCATTGTTCTGTCTCCGTCTTCTCCCCATGCATCTGTATGGTTTATTCTGCATTCCCTAAAGGTATTTTGAAGTATTCTAGCACCTCCTATGGCTTTTGCTCATGTCATTATTTGCCATGGATGTTCTTCCTGTCCTTTTCCTCATCTACACATACAACCCATCTCCAAACGCAGACCGAAAAACATCTAATTTTATAATGCCTCAACAATAGGTGATCTCTTAAACAGTCTCACAAACCTAACAATAAACACCTTATATAAAGAATGCTATGATTTTTACCTCAAAGCTGCACATGAAACCTATAATACAAGCTGTACACACAGTTGTTAATTCCTTCAAATATGTTTTGTTTATATCTTCAAATATAAATATATATATATACATATATATGTGTGTGTGTATATATATATATATATATATATATATATATATATATATATAAAAGAACAAACTGGATTTAATATCATTAGAGATCATTTGTCCATTGAATTTGCTTCATTGACAAGACAATTACTTCTGTTTCATACATTCGATAGTTCTATAGCTAATCTCCCAGGGAGATGATCAGGCAAGAGGAATGACCATTTCCTTCTATGCTGAAAGACTTTGGGCTAAGTGGTTTGCGATGGGAGTTCAGCAGCTTTTCCATTATTTACTAAAATGTGTTCCATTTTCCTATGTTTATAGAGCTGTAAACATTAGGCTCTATATTCAAATAAAAACTTTGAAAGTACATCTATTATAAATAAGATATCTCCCAAAATAATTAATTGTAATATCTTGAGATGAGGGTAGAGGTGGGAATGTAAGAAATTGTCCAATTTGCTATCTTCATCTCAGAGAAGCTGTGGTCAACAAGTGTGAAAAGCACTTTCTCCATAGCTGCATAGGGCTGCTAGCTGGCCTTTGACACTCCTTTCCCTCAGTATCCGATCTCCTGGAAATCAAACTCAGATGTGGGATTGCACAGCACTGCAAGTGGTACTCCTAGCTCAAAACTCTCACATGGGGAAATGCTAATGGTCAAAATAGATAGCCTTCTGGGGTTGACAAGGAAATTCCGTAGACAGAAAGCCCTGATCCTCTAGTATAATGCTTTTCTGCTGGAGGTTAGGTTTACTCAGCAAACCCTATGATTAAGAATGCATTTCTATACTTTGTGAGACATCCAGGGGTACAGAAATGTATTGTTCTTCTGCATATTAATAAGTGTTTATCATGGATAACAGCTATACTCTTGAAATCACATTTATAATATTATGGTGTAAGGAGGGACTAAACAAGCTTGCCCTGGCCCTTGCTCTGTCCCACTATAGTTGAGCATCTTCAGTTCCCTGTCCTGTGAGCATGACCTTAATGAGCTCCTGCGAGCAGTGCTTTCCAAATGTGGCTGGTGACTGCAGATATTTAAGAAAGTTGTTAAAAATTGAGTTTCGTTGGCCCTATCTTTGGATCTTCTTCTTTTTTTTTAGGGAAGGGACCAGGGAATGAACTCAGGCCCTTACGCTTGTCAGGGAAGCAATTCTTCCACTGAGCCATTCCCCTGGACACTTTGGATATTTTTGTAATAAAGTCAAGGAGTCTATATTAAAAATTTCTCAAGGGGTATCTAAAACTTAGAAGAGAGAACAATGTTGGTCCTTGACTTTTAGTGTCCTTCAAAACCAAAAGCACAAAAGTCCACGTCTTTTTTTCTATTTTCCCGCTAGCAATGAAAAATACAGCCCACCTCGTGGCCCCAGACCCAGTGCAGCTCCGTCGGTGAGTGAGAGCTCCAGGCCCGCCACACTGGAGAGACACTTTCCAGCGATCCTAGGTCCCAACCTGCGGCCCCTGACCCAGCACAGCTTGGCCTGTGACTGAGGGCTGCAGGCCCTCCAAGCCAGAGGGACATTTTCCAGCCTTCTCTGGTTCTGGCTCATAGCCCCGGACCCAGCACAGATTGGCAGACCCAGCACAGCCTACCTAGTGAATAAGAACATCCACTATCCTTTTGGGAGCCCAGCGGACCCACCAAAGCCCAGGCGGCCCACCTAGAGAGCAACTTGCCTTAGATACGATAGCTGACTCCAGCAACTTTTTGTATCCTTGCTTCAAAGCCAGCCAAGACACTGGGAATTTTCATTATTTGCTTTGCATCTAGGTTCAGTTCATGCTCACCTAACCAGGGAACCAACAAAGAGGAACCACAGGAGCTGCAGCAAAGAGGAACTGAACACAACAACTAGATCCAGGCCAGGCATAACTGGATAATCTCAAACTTAATAGACTGGCACCCTATCTCATTACATGCTAAGGTTATAGCTGCACCAAAGCTCTACACCAAAGGTCAGAGGTCAGTGCTATACCAAATGACAAAGACCAGGAGAAAAATGCCTCGAGTCCACCAATAAGTGCACAGGATTCCACCAATAAGTGCACAGGACACTAGCTCAGCTGCAATGAATGAATTAACAAACACAGAAGCAAAAGAACAACAGCAGAAAGCTATAGAGGAACTCAGATGAGAATTAATTCCTGAAATTAAAAAAAAAAGAAATATCTGAATACATAGCATCTGAAATAAAGAATCAAATGCAAAATCATCTGGCGGAAAACCAATGCTCACCCAGAAAAAGCGCAGAGAGCACCATTCCAGCTGAAAGTTATGAATCAACAGCATCTGAAGCAAAGAAACAACAGAAGAAAGGTCATGAGGAACAACACACTGAGACATATAATAGTCAAGATAACAGAAATTTAACCCAAAGATAATATACTGAAAGCTGCTAGAGAAGAAAAAGATCACTCATTAGAAAACCCATTAGAATTACAGCCAAATTCTCTGCACAAACCATGAAGGCAAGGAGTTCATGGAGCAGAGTTCTTCAAGTCCAGTATGAAAACAAATTTCACCTCAGACAATTATACCCTGCAAGACTCTCTTTCAAGTTTGACAGAGAAGTGAAATACTTCCACAACAAAGGATAACTAAAGAATTTCATGATGACAAAGCCATCTGTACATAGAAATAATTTCTGAAATCAAAAAAGAATTCTTTGAAATCATAGCATCTGAAATACAGAAACAAGTCCAGAAATACACTAAGGAAACCCAAATTTGAAGACACTCTGCAAAAAAAAAAATTAATAACTACCTCTAAAAACATGGATTAAAAAAAGAGAAGAGATCAGAAATATGATGGATTCCTTGAATGAGCAATACAGAAAATAAATAGAACTCATGAAACAGAGTCAACTAGATATAGAAGAGCTAAAAATATCAATCACGAGTCTACAAAACCGTTTGAGTGAAAGCGAAGACAGAGTTTCAGATCTTACAGATGCTGGAGCAGTTAATGGAAAGGGGAGAAAAAAATCTCTGAAAAACAATGAGAATGTAGGAAAAAATAATCCATGACCTGAAAGATGATGCCAGGATGAACAATGTAAAAATAATTGGTATCAATGAGAATGAAGCAGTCAATACAAATGACGTAAAAAGAATTTGGGGAGAAGTAATTGCAGAAAACTTCCCAAATATGAGGAAACCACCCAAAATTCAGGTTATCGAATCATACAGAACACCGAATATCTTCAACCTAAGTAACAACACACTGAGACATATAATAGTCAAGATAACAGAAATCTAACCCAAAGGTAATATACTGAAAGCTGCTAGAGAAGAAAAAGATCACCCATTAGAAAACCCATTAGAATTACAGCCAACTTCTCTGCACAAACCATGAAGGCAAGGAGTGCATGGAGCAGAGTTCTTCAAGTCCAGTATGAAAACAAATTTCACCTCAGACAATTATACCCTGCAAGACTCTCTTTCAAGTTTGACAGAGAAGTGAAATACTTCCACGACAAAGGACAACTAAAGAATTTCATGATGACAAAGCCATCTGTACATAGGCTATTGAAAGGTGTTCTAGACAGAGTCCATAACGACCAGAACTCCATGAATGGGAATGGAAGGAACCCACTAAACAGGACAGAAAATTAAACACATGATACAAAGGAGTAAACAACAGGAAGTAAATAACATGACAAACATAAGTCAACAAATTTCAATTATAACCATCAATGTAAATGGACTCAATTCACCAATTAAGAGAAATAGACTGGCATAGTGGATTATGAAACAAAATCCAACAATATGCTTTATTCAAGAAACACACTTAACTCAAAAGACATTCATAGGCTCAAAATCAAAAGATGAAAAACAATACTACATGCCCCAGCACCTCAGAAAAAAGCAGGAGTAGCAATTCTGTTCTCAGACAGTGTCAATTTCAAACCAAGAATGATCAAACAAAACAAAGAAGGCCACTATATATTGATCAGGGGAAAAATTCAAGAGGAAGAGGTAACACTCATGAATATCTATGCACTAAAACAGGAACACCCAACTATGTAAGACAAATCTTAATGGAAATGTAAAACCTAATATCTAAGACCACAGTTTTAACAGGTGACCTTAACATACCCTTATCTCAAAAAGATAAATCAACCAGACAAAAAAATTAGCAAGGAAGTAACAGAACTGCACCAGACCTTGGAACAAATGGACCTATTGGCCATATACAGAGTGTTCCATACAACCACAGCACAATACACATTTTTTTTCAACTGCACATGGGTCATTTTCCAAAATAGACCACACATTAGTCCAGAGGTCATGTGTAAGTATATGCAAGAAAACAGAAATTATCCCATGCATATTATTTAATGTAAGTGCAATGAAACTGAAATAAATGACAAAAGAAACCACTAAATTCATGGAAATTAACCAACAACTTACTCAGCAAGCAATGAATCACAAAATAAATTAAACAAAAAATTCAACAATATCTACAATTCAATGAAAATTCAACCACAATTTACCTAAATTTAAGGGATGCAATGAAAGCAGTTCTTTGAGGGAAAATCATAGCTATGAACTCACACATAAGGAGAACAGAATGGGAATAAATAAACACCCTAATGTTGCACCTCCAACAACTAGAAAAAGAAGAGCAAATGAAACCCAGAGCGCAAAGATGGGAAGAAATCATAAAGATTAGAGCAGAAATTAATTCATTTGAGATGAAGAAAACAGTTCAAAGAATCCACAAATCAAAAAGTTGGTTCATTGGAAGACTAAATAAAGTTGATAAGTGTGTAGCCAACTTCGTCAAAAAGAGGAAAGAAAAAATTCAAGTACATACAATAAGGAATGAAAATGGTGAAATCACCACAAACCCAGTGGAAATTCAGAAGACTAACAATAATTACTTTGAGAATCTTTATGCTCACAGAACAGAAGATACAGAAGAAATACACAGATTCCTTGAAAGGTACAAATTACCAAAACTGAAAGAAGAAGATATAACAACTCTCAATAAGCCAATAACATCCAACGAAATACGAAACATAATAAAAAGCCTATCGAAAAAGAAAAGTCAAAGTCCTCATGGATTCACAGTTGAATTCCACAATAAATTTATAGAAGATATAATCCTTACACTCCTCAAACTCTTCAATGTTATTGAAAAGGAAGCAGTCCTCCCAAAATTATTTCTGGAGGCAAGTATTATACTGATTTGAAAACCAGGGAAAGACATAACCAAAAAGGAGAACTACAGGCCAATCTCCCTCATGAAAAATAGATGCCAAAATACTCATTGAAATCCTAGCAAACAGAATACCGCAGATCATCAAGAAGATCATACACCATGACCTGGTAGGATTCATCCCAGCAATGCAAAGATGGTTTAATATTCAAAAACCTATAAATGTAATACACTATATTAATAGACTGAAATTTAAAAACCACATGGTCATCTCAATTGATGCAGAAAAAGGTTCTGTCAAAATCCAACACTCAATCATGTTCTAGTCCTACAGAAAATTGGAATAGATAGGATTTACCTTAACTTGATAAAAGCCATCTATGACAACAAAAAGCTAATATAATCTTAAATGTGGAAAAACTGAAATCATTTACTCTTAAATCAATCCCATATAAAGTGCCACCAACATACCTCCCAGACCTAGAGAAATCAGTACTAAAGTTCATTTGGAACTACAAATGACCTGGAATCGCAAAGGTAATCTTGGACAATAAAGACAAGGCAGGAGGTATCACAATTCCAGACTTGAAATTATACTACAAAGCCATGATAAAATCAACATGGTTTTGGAAATGAAATAGGCCTCAGGATCAATGGAATATATTAGAAGACGCAGAGGCATCTAAGAACACACTCTGATCTTCAACAAAGGGGCCAAACAAGCTTACTGGAAGAAAGATAGCCTCTTTCACAAATGGTGCTGGAAAACCTGGCTTTCTACATGCCAAAAACTAAAACTTGACCCAATTCTATCACTATGCACTAAGCTGCAGTCAAAATGGATTAAAGATCTAAACATTAAAGCAGAAACACTCAATCTCCTGGAAGAGAAAGTAGCAGGAACTCTCGAAGACATAGGGGTAGGTAGAGAGTCCATGAACAAACATATATTCGCACTTGAAACACTTGAAAGAATCAACAACTGTGATCAGCTCTTCTTGAGGAGTTTCTGCACATCAAAAGAAATTGTCAACAAAGTGAAAAGACAACGCACATATTTTGAAAAAATCCTAACTAATAAGCAATCAGACAAAGGTCTGATGTCTAGAATATATAAAGAGCTAAGACATAAAAGGGTCCTCAAATTTAAAGACCCAATTCAGAAATGGGCATCTGAGATGAATACCCACTTCTCAGAGATCGCAATTAAAGAAGTGAACAAATATATGAAAAAATGCTCCACATAGCTAGCAATCCATGAAATACAAATGAAAACAACACTGAGATACCATCTCACTCCAGAAAGAATGTCCAGCATAAGGAAATCAACCAACAACAAATGTTGGAGAGGTTGTGGGGAAAAGGGAACGCTTCTCCACTGCTGGTGGGAACGTAGACTGGTACAACCATTGTGGAGATCAGTGTGGAGACTCCTCAAAAGAGTAGGACTGGAATTCTCATTCAAGCCCACTATTCTCCTACTGTGAATATTCCCAGAGGGACTGAAAACATCATATCATAGTGATATATGTGTATCTATGTTTATAGCAGCACAATTTGTGATTAGAAAATCTTGGAAACAACCAAGATGTCCATCACATGATGAATGGTTAAAAAAGATGTAGTATTTCTGTATAACGGAGTACTACTCAGCTATAAAGAATGATAAACTTGAAGCATTTATATTGAAGTGGATACCACTTGGACATATACTTGTAAGTGAAATAAACCAGACACACATTTGCAAATATCATATTGTCTCTCTAGTAAAAGAAGTCAAAAGAAGAATACAAATAGAAATGTACAATAAAAACTGAAAACAATTGAGTCAGATAGGGCAAAGTGAATGGCATATGCTGTAGGGTACAAATTATCTTTTCTTCTGGATGATTAATAACCTAAGTTCACAGATCAAAATTGGAGAAATGGAAGACCCACATGGCCAGGCAACATTTTGGTCCTAGTCTTTCATGGCCAGTGAAGTCTCAGGGCATAGAAGAACCTGTACTGTAACACGATGAAACTCAGCTGTGCCCCAAATTTTCTGATCAAGGAGATTATGGAGCCACAGAGGAAAGAGATTGATGATGTATAGTGTGCCTAACGAAAGTCACATGGAGAGAAAGCTTTCTCTTAGGCTCTCTTAGAGAACAAATTGATTAAGCATTGGCTGTGACTCATCTGCATGGATGACACAGACAAAGCATCTATAGAGTAAGGTACAGGATTATAAGATAAACCCTGAGGGGACTTCACTGACCTCATCAGAAACAAAAGGTACATCTTTTGCTATATAGATCTTGATTTATCTCAGTCTTAACCATCCAGCAGAAAAGTGTACAAATGAGGTATAGAACATGGGGCCATAATAATAAGTTGACCTGTAAATGTCTCTAGTCAACAACTTCTTCAGATAACTCACTATTGTTGTGGAATGCTGAACTATGTTGGATTGTGTCACTGATTTCAGGCACCTAAATTGGTTTAATGAGAATGGAGTGCTCATCTTTGACATGTTCAGACAAAAAAAGGGGGTTATATGAAGGAAGAATCATGATGTGTGCGTATAAACAGTACAGTTGGGATAAATATGCCATGCTTCTGCATAATTCTTTGGGAAGCAAGATTTGCACTAATAGGACAAGATAGTATATTGGCCTCTAGTACTATGGACAACCACTAGGGAGATAACAAGGTAGAAAGTAGTAATTATTGAATCTGTGATATAATTCAGCTATAAAAAGTAAGATAAGTATGTAGCTACAATCTCTTCATTCACTGATTAGAGACATCTGCTATAATAGTATCTGTAAGTATAATATCATGTATCCACCTTGTATGACACCAAAACATTATGAAACATTTTGCAATGTATTAATTTATTAAAGCTGTCCTTTTAATTTGTCTTGAAACTCTTTCATTGCTATTTGTTCCTCAATAATAATAATAATAATAATGATAATAATAATAATAAAAGAAAAATACATTACTTAATAAAATAGGATTCAGTAAATAGTTATTAATTTTTCATAGGGTTTTTAAATGGGAGGCATAATAATAATGCTTAGGAAAAATGTTGAATTATTTTTTTTACATCATCAATGCCAGTTAGAGTCCTTACTTTAGTTAGAGGTACTAAATGTTAAGGTATGTGATCATATGTGCTCTGCTCAGGTGAGGAAAATATGCCCACGTTTTTAAAATAATAAGTTCATATTTTAAAGTAAGCTTTCAGTAGCTTAGATAACACGGATGTGGGAGAGCAGTAGAGCCTATTTTTTTGGCTCAGCTTGTCTGTCACTGTAAGATTTAGTTGAAGGAGGCTCACGGAGCACTCTAACACTCAATATAAAGCACATACGTTATTCTTACTCAGTATGTAGAGAGAAAACACATCGTGAAAACCATGATACTTAAATTGCTCTTTTCTCAAAATGATGCTTTTTCAGTCACCTTGGAAATATGTGAAAATGCAAATCTGAATCCCATATGCAGTAATGATTTGGATGAAACAAATACTATTCCCTCGGGCTATGTTGGTTTGGGGAAAAAGTGACTCTTCTAATGGGAAGATTGGAATGGCTTTGCTCCTGAGGGCAAAACAGAAAAAACAAAAAGAAGAAGCTGTGCATATAAGATGCTCTTATTTATAACATGTAACAATATATGCTGCGTGACACAAGCATCTATCTGATGACTTATCCTGCTGATCTGAGTACGAAAGAGTTTATTTTCATAATTACAACAGATGGAAAACAATAAAATTATACTTTAGGCTAATGCACTCTCACCCTTATTATCCTTTTTGGGGATGTGTGTCTCCCCTGAAGCTATTTTATAACAATATAAAAATTGTAGAAATATGGCACCACAAAAACCTGACCAGATTTCCTAATTATCTGTCATGACTCAAGACTACAGTAAGAAATTAGCTCTCTTGGGAAAGAAAAAACATTCGATGGAATTTAAAATAATAGAAAGAGCCTCATGTTGTCTCTCCTCCTTTACAAGGTGAGAAAGAAATTTGTCCATTTTTTAGTGAGCCTATCATACCTATTTCTCTTTAGACCCAAGTTCTCTCTCCTCTCTGTCTCTCTCTATATATATAGAGAGAGAGAGGAAAGAGACTGAGACAGAGACAGACAGAAAGAGATTTGTTGATTGCATTCTCAATACATGGCATACAAAGATTTACTCTTAATTAATTACATTTTATTTTTTATCCTAAATTTTATTCCATTTTTATCTTGTTATTACAAGTGTTAATTATTGTACATAATGAATAAGCTCTCCATGCATGGGGCATACGTGCATTCAGTATATCTACTCCTTTTTCTCCCTATTTCCCAGCTCCGTAGTACTTAAGGGTGCCCATGAGCACTCCTGATGTCTACTTGAACCAAAGCACCCTCCTATGATAGGTATATATTTCTCTTTTGTCATCCTTTGACTCGGTAGTAACACATAGGTTGTAGAAAGATGTACACACTGAAGATGACAAAGTCTTCATCAGATGGATCCTTAAATGACACTAGAAAACTCCTTTATTCCTATATCTATAGATGTTGGTACCTGCAATTGAATAAGAAAAAAAAAAACCTGTGGTATTTAGTTTATCAATTCACTGTATTTTCTTTCTTTCTTTCTTTCTTTCTTTCTTTCTTTCTTTCTTTCTTTCTTTCTTTCTTTCTTTCTTTCTTTCTTTCTTTCTTTCTTTTTGAGGAGGCAGTATTGGGGATTGAACCATGGTTCCATCACTAAGTTATCCACATCTTTCATTTATTATTTTGAGGTGGTATTTCTGTAAATCACTCAGTACCTAAGTTGGGCTCAAACTTGTAATTCTTTTGCTGCAGCCATTCTGAGTACTGGAATTAGAGGTATCTATCATCACACCTTGGTAAACCACTACAATGTTAATGTTTGTCTGGTTCCATTTACCTCACTGTTTATTTCACTGTATGAAACTATTTTATTAGGCTTACATGACCTTTATGTTGCCACATCTTGTGGTGGATTTTATTTTGTAACTCAGATTAAAAAAAAATTAGAACCAAACTACAACTTGGAAAGACACCAGTATGACAACTGATTTATTTTCTCCTACTCTGAATCACCATTGCAATGCTGGAGGCTGGACATGCTGGGTGGTGTTTTAGCTTCTCTTTAGATGTTTCCTCAAAGTCTCATGTGCTGATAGGTGGGGCTTTTAGAAGCGGCTGGATAATGGATGTGTGTTATTGGCATTAAGAACGTGTAGTTCTACCTTAGTCCACTGAGTAGTTTGACATAGTTCTGGGTGTAGCTAAGTGGACTTATTGAAGACAGAAGCCCCACTGTGGCTGTTGGTGGCGCCAACCCATAGGCCTATAGCCTGGATAGACTAGAAAGGGAAAGAAAAAAATAGTCTGATGCTATCTGCCTGCCTACCGTGGAGGTTAATTTTCAGTTTGGGTGGGATCGTCCAGTTGAATTGGCACTGGGTGTGGAAGACAACTTTAAGCGGGTTCTTATTAGAATGATAGGAAAGACAAACAGAAGCAAAGGATTTATCTTCCTTAGAGAAGCTCTGTTGCAAGTGCTTTTCTTTGCATGAATTTCAGCAGTTTTATTTCATGAGCTTTGGCTGCTATCTTTCTTCATGGAAGCTTCAATCCTTGTCTTCATCTTGGATGTCTTTTTCTGGCTTCTAGTGCTGATCTTCAGGCTTTTGCCACAGGCATTTTGGCTTCCGGCACTGGCCACTGGGGCTTTTTGTCCCAGGTCCTTCAGGCTGACATTGAGAATCTCCAGTCTCAGTGACTTGCATTGGCCACAGCCCTGGGCTTTGCACCTCAAGTGAATCCTTGGGGTGCCCGGTGTGCTGACAGACCTTGTAGCCTCCTCCAGAGAGCACTAGAGAGAACACTGATGAGTACACCTCCTACAGACTGTTCCTTCTCTGCCATGCTTTTCTGTCATGTTGCCCTGCCTGCAGTCAGCTAGCTTGGACTGAAAACTGTGGGTTTTATATATACTATATATATATATATATATATATATATATATATATATATATATATATATATATATTCATTCAGAAATATCAGACATGTTTATGTGCTTGTTTTTCATAACAAAGATCAACCTTAGGTCTTTGTGTGCTTGCCAGGCTGATATATTAGCAACTGAGCTATCTCCCTTACCCTTGGACAAGTTGATATTAGGTTTCTCCATATGTTGAAGAGAATAGTATATGTATTTTTAAAAAGGATTTAATATTTTGTCTTTTATGAATACTACTTCTTGCTACATTATTTATTTCTGCATACAGGTTATACAGATTAATGAGTTTCATTTTGGAAGATTTGTACTGATTTTAATAATCTTTGCCTCCATGACTCCTCTTGCCCTGACTTCCCCCATAGTTTCACATTTTATATGGAAGCACTAGAGTATATTTGTCTACTTGTTTATGGATGAGATCCAGCATGTTCAGGTGGTATCATCATGGACTCTTCTACTGAATATCTTGATTGCTTTTACACTTTTTTAATTGAGACTAATTTGCTATAAACCTTTACATGCAGATTTTGCTATATGGATATGCATTTTCAATTCACTTGGGTACATACACGGAAACACACTGATGAATTACGTGGTACAACTATGTTTGGCTTTGTAATAGACTGCATGACTGTTTGTATGTAATGTGGCTGTACCATTTGGCTTTCCTAACAGTTACAAGTGAGAGTTCCTGTTGCTTCACATTTCTAGAAGAATTTGATTTCAATGTTTTGGTTTTCTTTTATTTTAATAGGTGTATAGTGATATTATCTTGTTTTAATTTATAGTTTAATCACTTATGGCACTGAGTCTATTTTCGTGTTTATTTCATATCTATCTTTTTAGTGAGTTGGCTATTCTAAATTTTACATGTTTTAATTGGGTTATTTGCTTACTTTTCAACTTGAAGGTATCTATTTTGGAAACAAGTTATTTTAACAAAATCATGTATGTGTTATTCTGTTTTCTTAGTCTAAGACTTTGCTTTAACAATGTCTTTTTCAGGGCAAGTATTTTTAATTTTAATGAAATTTAACCTACCATTGTTTCCTTTCTTTCTTTCTGGTGTTGAGTCTAAAAGTGATTGTCAAATCTGAAGTTACTTAGATTTTCTTGTATGTTATCTTAGGCATTTATTTATTTACTTATTATTTTATAAACAGAGTACAGAAATAATTACAAGTGATACTGAATTTCAGTTAACAAAGTAACATAAATTTCACAGTGTTTGTTGTAATGCATAGTGTTGTCTTGCAATCAGTTATTCATATTACCAGATATATACATACAAAACTGGAAGAAGAAAGAAAAGAGAAAAAAGTATAAGAAATTAAGAGAAAAAGTACAAATAGTTGAAAAAAGGAGACAAAACAAATTAAGCATTATCTGCTCCTTTCATTAGATCAGCAGAAATGCACAGTACAATTGTCCAAACCATCCTGCTTATATACCTAGATAAATTACTTTCCACCAATTCCTCTCTTGTCCTCCTCAACTCAGTAACTCTTTCCTTTTGGATAAATTTATTCATTTCTTTCCAGTATCTATTATACCCTTCAGATTCTATTTTATCTTTCAGATTCTCACATTAAGGAGAACCACAATGCAATGCATGCACACGTGGGTCTGATTTATTTCACTTAAAAGTATGGTTTCTAGTTGCATTCATTTACCAACAAAAGTCTCACATTTATTCTGTTTTATAGATGAATAATACTCCATTATATAAAAATATCACATATCCTAAGTATTTATTTTTAATCTTAAAAAAGTATAGTCTTCATAATATGGGAAGATAGAATCAGGAATTTATGATTTAAATGCTTAATTTCAGATAAATTTGATTGTTTCATCCAATTTATGGCATGTAGAACTTTTTCCCTCTAAAATGTCATGGCTTGTTCTTTGAGTAAGGATGCATGCTTTTTTAAGACTAAAATACAGCTATAGTCCTTCGGGAAATATTTTGTGAGTTTATCTTTATTCTTGGGAAGTGAGATTGACATGTGCCTGCAATAGGACCATGGCAGTGGTCACTGCATCCCTACAAATTCACAGTTTTCATACTGGTTTATTGAACATCCCTTTACAAGAGAAGAATGTAGTCTACCTAAATCAATGATTGACACTTGCAATGAATAAGCCACTGACATCGTCCCCAAGGAATAGCTTGAAAATCATCTTCCCCAAACAGTGATTGGCAGTGTTTGCTTCTCTCTAATGTGCTTCAAGAAAGGAAGAAGACCCAGATAAAGAAAATCCTGTCCCCGACTACATACAAAGTGGATTGTGAAAGAAAAAGAAGTAAATATTAGCAATTGTGAAACTCCTGATTGCTAAAATTTATGATTATCATTGAAATTGTGAATGTGTAAGGTGCCATCAGTTTAGTTTTTCAATGTAGTATTGCCAAAGGTTTCTAACTTATTGCAAAGTTCCTGGTATTACTTTTGGAACTAACTTTTATCACAAAATAGATTTGTGTCTGACTATAGAAAGTGCTCAATAATTAAGTAGGAAAATTAAGTTGTTGCAGATGCGCATGAGTAAGTACTACTGATATAGTCTTTGACATATTGGTCACCAAATGAAGTGATAAGTTTCCTTTTTGATCATCATATTTATATCTTATTCATTTATTTTTATTTGTTGTTCAAGCCTTCAACCATAACTATTATACAAGATAACATTTAAGGACCTTATTGCTCTCTCTTAAATATTTATAAAGAATCTAATGTTCTTACCAATTATTTCCATTCTAGCTTTCAATTACTCTCCCAGTGAAGTCAGTGCAATTCAACTCATCCTTGAAGTTTATTCCTTTCATCACTTTTTTCAGTCAATTCTTAGTCTCCTTTCTAATTTTGATTATAATCTCATGGGAAGGGCCTGTGTCTGACTCTATATCACCTAGGTGTTCAATGAATATTATTAATTATCATTATTAAAATTTATAATGATGTCAGGCTGGCATAATCAATTTTAATTCAGCTTAATCTAGTTCAATTAAGTTTAATTTAAGAGGTGTTGCCCTGATATTTTTCTTTTACCTACACTTCTAATTTAATGCTGTAATGGGCTTCTCACTTATTTATTTATATTTTTATCTCATTAATTTCTTTTAGGAGCAAGATTTTTTATGCCATTGATAAGGTGCATATTATCTGATAGACACTTTTGAATGAGGCTGGTTTGGTCCTTCCTGTGCAGTGTTAATAGTAATGGTTTTTCTTTTCCTTCCTAAAATCTCACTTTGAATATTCCCTGACTCTACATAGTCTCAGTCAATATTAGGTAGAAGAGTCTTTAGTGAGCAGGTTGTCACTAACCACTTTGTGTTTCTGAGGATATTCCTCTAACAACATAGAAGCGAGTGAGCCCAATAAGACTGAAGACATGATTTGGAGGGTATGCAACTACTCATATTACTGACAGCAAAAGGTTATCCAAAGCTCTGACTTTGAAGGTAAAAAGGGTTTGGGTGAAGCTATTATGAAAGGTATAAAAAAAATGTTATCTGATGACCAACAACTGGATTGGAAAGAGAGAGGAAAGCCAAACATGACCACATGGCCAACTTGCAGTACATGATGCGGGACAAGTAGATGTGCCATTCTGGGGATGCTGCTATTGGCTGTGGTCAAGTGTAAGGAATGAAGACCAGGAAGAGTGGTAGTCAACATTTCAGGGGAAAGAATGATGACTCCCGGGGGAGGGGCCAGGCAGTGGGGAAATAGGCAAAGCTAACTTTTAAGGAGACAAAAAAATGAAAAGTGCAGTGCATAGCAGTGAACAGAAAATTAAGGAAATGAGGAAAACATCTGGCTATAGAAACCACCTGTTATTTTAGCATCTGAAAATCTTGAAAGGGAGAACAACAGACGAATTTCACCCTCTGGGATATGTTCTTTCTGAAGAGAGTGACTTGCAAGGCCCAATGAACAGGGCTGTTTTATACCTGGGGAGGGAGGGATGCATTTAGTAGGTAAGCAATGGTGTGTCTTACAACAATTTGAAGCTTATTCCCATCCTGATGTATCATATTGTGCAGATAAATATTTAGAACAAAAACTCTGCTGTAATTGTAGCTTCTTCTCCTTTCTTGCATTTGTCATGCCTGCCTAACTTTATACTCTAAGAAGGCAGTTCTTTCCCTCTTGTTCTTAAATAAGACCTTCTCTGTAGTGTTTTGTGGAATGATACAACAGAACAATAGATTTAGACACCTGGAGCTGAGTGCTCCAAGTGTATGTCACATGCCAACTTTATGAATGTGGCCAAGCCACTAAAGTTTTCTGAATTCCAATGATTTGCATAAGAATGATGAAAAGTTCATAGATTTAATAGTTAAAGCTATTAAATGAATTTAGCCTGTTTAACACATAGCTAACAAACCCTAGAAATATCATAAATGTTACTTCTCTTTCCTGCTGAGTCAGTTCTCTTTTTAAGGATGATGTTATACCCTGTAACTCCCAAAATTCTAAAATTAAAGCCCATTCATACTACTCCTTGGAAGGAGAATGAAGACCAATGCAGCTTTCTCTGATAAGTCTTTGAAAGGTTTCTGTTTTGAAAAGGAATCTGGAGCCAGGAAGATGGCTAAGTGGAATAAGCATTTCCCTGGCAAGCACAAGGGCCTCATGAAAGAGGTGCACTAAGTCATTGTTCATTCATGCTCATGAGCTTTTCTCGTTTACGTTTTCTTAAGGAATCTTGGTGACCTCATGTTTTCCTTTGTTCACTCTTTTACTCACTCCAGTTGTTATCTTCTTATTCTTTAGGAAAATATACAGTGAGGGATGATGAAGTGCTGAAATAAACATCTGCTCACACATATCCTTTTGAAATGCAGAGTGAAGCCTCAAGCAGTTTTAGCTGACAAGATCTCTATACATATGCAGCATTTTGCACTTACCAAGGTTTCTATGTGCTAAAAGCACATAAGATGTGATCTCCAGACTCACAACAGATACAGGTTGTCTTTAGGGCTCCTTAATCCCAAAATGATTATAAAGGTCTACTCATCAGGCAATGAGGCAAGGCCGTTTTCACTTATTTTGATTCAAAGACAGAACAAAAGCATGTGGTTTTCAAGAGTGAAAATTTTCAATTGGAAATGAATTAGCTATGAGAATTCATAAAATAAAGGCTAAAGTAAAACCCTCAACTAGTCTCACCTACAAAACAGGTGATGGGAGGCTGCATCCAGTGATGAATAGAGCACAAGATTGTTATCTGAAAGTTTGGAAAGTTTACTCCTGGCTCATGCATAAAAATCATTAATTTATGCATTTGATTCCACTACCAATTTTGTCTAAAATATAGGAATTAGATAGGGAAACTCTAAAAGAAAGCAACCTAGAGAGACATGGAATATAAAAAGCAGTCAACACATATGCATATGCTTGTGGCCCACTCCTAATATGTCTCTTTACCTATTATTAAGGAGCTATTATTAACATAAGAAACATCATATTTTGGTTAACTATACAAAGTAGAATGAATGATTTTATTAATCAAACCATCAACTCTTTCATTATTATCCTTTAATGTTTTTTACAGTAAAAAACAAAAAACCTCAATGTAATGTGTCAGCTAATAAAGAAATGTTTGCAATACCAAGAACGGTACCATGGGAAATATGGGTAATCTTATTTGTCAAGACATTTTCAGAGATCACATTGTAGATGTTCTAGTCAAGAGTAGCAACAGAGGTCTGGTAAGATAGCTCAGAGGACTAAGCATCTTGTTAGGGAAGTCCAGGGACCTGGGCTTGATCCTCAGCACCATACACCTTACTGGCACTGCCCCAGGATATACTGAGTCAGCCATGGAGATCAGGTGTGGTGGTATGTGCCTGTAATCCCAGCACTAGAGAGGCTGAAAACAGAAGGATCACTATGAGTCTGGAATACATAAAAAAGTAGCAACAATATTACAACTGCTAAAATAACTAGCATAACTAAATTAATGCTTTCAAACATAAAGAAAATATGTTTAACATGTCACTTAAATATGTGTTTAAATGACATTCATTTACATTTATGTCATAAAGATATAGAATATGTGGGGTTTTTGAGGAAGACATAAACTATTGTGCTTGGCATAAACATGTATTGTATTGATTTGATTGAGATGAATTGAAATCCTAGAAGCAGACACTAGCCCAACACATAATGGAAGGCTTGAGTTGATTAGCCTATTATACTTCTAAAGTTCAAAGACAGATTGTGGGTGACTGAATCAGGGTTGTTTGGTAGGGAACCCTACAACGTAGTCAATTAAAAAAAAGAACAAAAATCCAAAGAGAAAAAAACTTTGTAACAACTGAAAAGTGAAATCAAAGGTAATGACTTGACCTGACTTTACAGAAATTGGGAAATACATAAATTTGATTTTCCCCTTCATCCAAAATACACACTGTTCTTCTCTGGCCTTGAAAACATCATGTAACTGATGCAGCACCCTGTTAGCTATTTCTGAAAAGCATATTTTCTATGAAAAGAAAATGGGTTAGAAATCAAGAAAGAAATGCAAACACAAAGACAAACACACTGGGGTCTCCATTCAGCACTCATTCAAAACGTCACGTCATTTGGACATGTCTCTCATTTTAATGGTGCTTCACTTGGGTCTAATCACATTCAAGCCCTCCTGGGTTGCTTGCTATTATACACTTTAAAAATGTATGGCCAAGACACAACTGAAATCAAAAGCTCATACAAGCCAGCAGCTGAACCACAGAGAGAAGAGGCCTCTGGGATTCTGTATTGTCTGCTCCAACCGGCTTGCAAAGTCATCTGTGACTTGTTGCCCACTCGTTTCCTCATTGTTAAAATAAGAGTAGTCATTAGAACTGATTCATGACTTATGGCTGTCATATTTTATTACCTTTAAATTACATTTAGGAGACTGTTTTTGGAAAGCAGACAATCAGTTCTGATGGACTTCTTTCCTTTGCCCTTACTGCATGAAAAACACTGAGAAGCTATTTCCAAGCATATATTTCTACCAAATTTGACCAGAGCCTTTTCTGTATTTTCTAGGAATGCTGTTGCTCTGAGAAGTTTCAAATAAAGGGATGATATGAAACTTTCTTTCCCAATATTTCAAATGGTGAATTTTCTTGTTCTGATCATTTTAGCTTTGTAGAAGGTTACATTAAATTGTATGTGCACATCAAAAGATGCTATGTGTCTCTAGGCAAGTACATAGGAATAACTCGTCCTTTGATTATTTTCCCCTGAAGTTTGAACATTTGCTCAAGCAGCCTCTGCTATGTTTTTATTGTTGACATTCAAATGGAATTGAACTAAGGTTTTTCTGGTCAGAAGAAGAAAAAAAGATAGAACCGATGTACGGTGAGAAAGGTTGTGATAATTTCATTCAATTTCCCAATGCGGTTGCTTCCCTATCTCAGCTGTCAGAATGATGTAATCAGAAACAAAGGTGCATTTTTGATAAATGCCTTTGGATAGGTGTACCTCACAAAAGGTATTACAATTTTGCTCTCTTTTGCAGCTTCAGTAAAGAAGCTTGAATTGCCTTAACATTAACTGGTTCTCAAAAGAAAAAAGGGAAGCCATGTGTACATGTGTCATACATATATATTCATCAAGTTTGGTTGACATAAATAAAGGTAACCACATTATGCTTATTTTCCTAATCCCAAACAACCAGACATTAACATGTTTTGCCCTGTGTAACCTGATATGACTTGAAATATGAAAGAACATATTGTAGGTGCAGACAGCTCTTCTTAAAGTAAATTAAAATGACACAGGTTTAGAAACACTCCTGTAGGAGGCTGCTTTCCATCTTCAGGGCTCAATCTGTGCCAGAGACAAAATAGTCAGACACCAAGAGCAGAAGCGTGACCCATTAAGTGAGCTGGTGGCCGGAGTCCAGAGGCATTGTGCTAAACATGTGGATAGGCTAATGAGATAGCACAGTCTTGAAGGAACCCCATGGCCACGGCAGGACCCCGTGAGAACTGCTAAAATTCTACTCCAGGGAGAGGATTTCAGTAGATGAAAGGGATTTCATGATTGCCACAGCACTGATGAGCAGTGAACACAAGTTCAGCGGGAAATATTGGGTCACAGTGAATAGTAGTGGACTTACCTCATTGCTGGTCTTGACTCTGCAATGTAGAGCCCTCCATTTATGAACTATCACTCCCTGGTCACACTGATAAGCACTGAGCAATACTCTTCTAAAATTATACAAATCAGGGGTTTGGATATAGTTCAGTGGCACAGTGCTTGCCTAGCAAGCCCAAGGCCCTGAGTTCAGTTCCTGGTACAAAAGAAAAAAAATCATGGGAAGCAAAAGTTGAAAACTATATGAGCGAGCTGAAATACTTAGCAGCATTGCTACTGACCATCCTCTCCTAGCCTGGTCATCCTTTGACAGGCCAAGTCCAGCTTCCAAAGAGGAGCCAAGTGGGCTGATCTGCTTGTGATAAAACTTTATGAAGAAACTCTTGAAACTTATGTGATATGAATGAAGTATATAGACAATGCCTAAATATTAGACAAATGTTTTACAACATAAGTCATTGCTGTTAATTTCTATCAAAATATTTCACTTTAGTGAATTGAAGCCATTTACATTGATAGTGATAACTGATATGTGTTGGCTTATTTTGTCATGTTGGTTTCCTAATGTAGGATCCCTATGTTTCCCCTTTGCTTACTTGCTTGCTCTACTTGGTTGTTCTCTTCTGTTGTTGTTGAAGTTGTGATCATCTTTTTCTCTTTCTAAAGTATCTGTCAGTACTCTCTGTAGGGTTGGTTGGTTGTTGTCATGAATTTCTCCAGTTCTTTGTCATGGAAGTATATAGTTTCTCCATTAAATTTGACAGATAGATATTTTGCAGGATATATCAATCTGGGTTGAAAGTTTTCTTTCAGGACTTGAAATATCTCACTTCAAGTTCTTCTTGATTTGACTATCTGTGTTGAGAAATCTGCCATGATTCTGATGGGCTCACCATTATAGGTGATCTGTTTCTTCTTTCTAACAGCTTTTAATATTCAGATCTGCCAAGGCCAATCTCCTTCCCACCTGGTCCTGGTGCTCCTCTTTTACTCTAGGTCCATGATGAGTACAAATGGCATTTAATAAGCTGAAAGCAGTCCCTAAAGTTTTGAGTCCCAGAAAGGTTAAATGGTATGAAAAACATTAGATATTCCAGTTTTAGAGATAGGCAAATTGGAGATTCTTTCATCTATCCTACATCGTAGCCAGCTCTTTTAATTACTTCCATTAAGCTTTATCCTTGTGAAATTTGACTTAGCTTATAACAACTATATAAAACAAGGACTTTAAAAAGGAATATGACCATTTCATATTGTCTCATGTTAAGGTTGAAACTCTCACATAGAAAATCATCATCTTTAAGACTTTGTTTAGAGGTTTATACTTTATAAATTGAATTATTCTTGGATGTACGGTAGAGATGAAAACATTTACATGTGTTGTTTGTTGAATTAATCTTCACTATTATTCCCCCACAAAAGCTTACTTTTTAATATTTTTGCAAATGGAAACACATTTCTAAATAAAACTCTCAGACAAAATGTTCCTTTTTATTCTTCTTGAGATTAAAATGTGTTAATGTGGTCAGTTAAGCATTGTGTGTGTGTGTGTGTGTGTGTGTATACAAACACTTTTCTTGTTAAAGGACCTTTGTTACACCTAATGTTCTTTGGGGCTTCATTTTCTTTTGTCTTTTTAATGTCTCACTACAGGGTCTCACTACACAGATCACATTTGTAGTGGTCTTCCGGTTTGTTTTTTCCATCTTTCTAAGTGCTGGGATTACAGGCATGTGCCACCACTCCCAGTCTCAGTGGTCCTCAGTCAAAGGTGGCCCACATGTCAGGCAGTGCTGGGGATTAAACTCTGGTCCTTGAGTTTTACCTAAGCAGGTTCTTCAGTATGCTGAGCTATCTGGCTGGCCCCTTTTGCCTGTTCTTAAGAAATTTTATTTAATTTTTTTTTCTTTTTTTTTTTTTTAGTTTTAGTTCTAAGTTAAAAACCAGGTCTTAACTGGTAGCTGCAATTTTTTATCTATGCTCATATGATGGTGGAAAATTGAATACTTTATTATACAAACTTGCAATGCACTTCAAGTATCATGTGTGTGACTTCCCTGAAAATTCTTTTCCTATATGAATGGCTTCTGGTATGTCTTGAGTCAAACTCCCATGGAGGGTTTTTGTAGAATGGTTCTTAGCACAATGTAAAGTTTCTAGAGAAAAGATTGAAATTGAGTAGCATTCCTTGTCTCTGTTTGTTTGTTTTCAGTTTTGCTATTCTCACTGTCAAATTCTCTAAAGATGAATAGTTCTCATTGTAAGAGGCATGAGGTAGTATACAAGCATCTTGTCCTCTGGATAAAAGCTGACATAGAGAAGTTGGAGTCAGGGAGGGGAGCAGCAGGAATTCTTCAGCAGTGTTTCTCTTCTGGAACAGTGGCAGGTGCTTTCTCTACAATCTTAAATACTTCCTTAGGAGGTGTCAATTATTTTCAGTCCATCTAAACTACTGGCATTCTGTTACCTGGCAGCTGTGAACAATATTCCTTTGAGGTTATCTGCAGTCACAGTGCTTCACATGCTAATTCCTGAAGCTTTCTCTCTTATAGTATTTGTTTTTTAGGCCTGAGGACTTCAGATGGCTTGTTTTATTATGGATTTTCAATTTTGGGCTTCTAAGAGACACAGGCCTATGAATTCAATTTTTATTGACAATGGGAGCCTAGGGACTCTCAGTATGCAACTCAGGGAGAATCACCTTGAACTTCAAAGTGGACAATCTACAGTGAGGTGGATTTCTTCTCTGAAACTCTCTGGTAATGCAATATCATCATGGAAAGAGCCTTCATCTGTATGAGGACACCTTTGGTGATGAGAATAAAAATTTAAAAATTTAGAATAAATGTTGCCTATTTTTTCTTGTAAACACTGTAAGAGCAATTGGTTCTGAATTGTTTCTTTTTAAATAGCGAACAAAATGATTAGTTTAGAGGCACAGTGCACTTTGGTCCCAAGAAAGTTATAATTAAAAAATAATAGCCATGCCACTAAAAATTAAGAGACATAAATCAAAATACTATTGAAGAATGGAGGCAGCAATGATTCAACTTTGCCAGGCCACAGAAAAGGCATACAGTGGGAGACAATCCTTGAACTATGGTAGGTAGAAAATTATGCGAGAGATATCAACCTTAATCTGCATGGACTGAGTCTGGGGAGAGAGCTAAAGGTCACAGAACCTGACTGGTAAGCACAAGGACCTAGTTTGATTCCAGGTACTACATGCCATTCCAGTCCCAGAACCCTGGAGGAGCTGTTGCCAGACACCGAAAGCACATAATCTCGGCACTGGGGAGGGTGAGACATGGAGATCACCAGGAGTCCAAGCTTCGTAGCGAGATCTTGTGCCACATAAATAAATAAATAAATAAATAAATAAATAAATAAATAAATAAATAAATGGCTTTTACAAAAAATATGTATGCACATATCTGGCAAAAGGCAACTGTAACCAAGTGAAGAGATGATATTAAACATAAGGGAGGGCCAGGGAGATGGCTCACTGGAATAAATGCTTCCCTGGCAAGCACAAGGGGTTGAGTTCAATCTTTGGTTCCAACAAACAAACAAGCATAAAGGAGAGTACAATTAAACCAGATTTTGATTGTCATATTAAAAATTTTTAAAAACATTCTCTGAATTACGTTTCACTAAAAGTGCTTCTCTTGGGTCTTACAACATTGGTTTGGAGAATTAGGTTGGTGCTAATGTCTTCTCTGAGCTCATAGTGCACGCTGATTTCTCTTCACAAACATGGGGCTCCCTTTTTGCAATTATACCAAACTATTATCCCATCCTGGGGCCTTTTCATTGCTATTCCTCTTTCCTAGAAAGCTCCTTTCCTTGGCATTATTTCTTTGTACAAATTCACATTGTCAGTGATTCCTTCCTGGTCTATAAAATTATGCCTGCTCTTCTGAATTGTTTAAAAATTTTTTTTAACTATTTATATGGTACAACATCTCACTATACAGCTTGGATTCCTGTCTCAACCTCCCCTGCACTGCAATTGCAGGCATGCACCACCATTCCTGGTTTCACTGGTACACACCATACATCCGGGTTCTAGGGCTGGCACAGCATATGGAATCAAAACCAGTTCCTTGTACTTGCCAGGCAGGCGCTTAGACCACAGAGCTATATCCCTGGTCCCACCCCTATGATTTCTATCTTTCTTCTTTTCTTGATGTTTTCTACAATATTATTCTTACCAGGAGGTGCTTCAAGGCAGCAGCTAACAAACCCACCTTAAGTTCCCAAACCATTGCAACTAATAATCCCAGATAAAAATTTTGAATTAAGAAGGGTACAGTAAGAGTTCAGGTATTTACAGTACCTCCTAGATGGATCCAAGATGGGCACAAAGTAAAAGATGCTTAGAAGGATAACTAGAAATAAGCAGAGGTGATATGGATAACATTCCATCCCTCTTCCAGCACCCCTCTCTGAGAAGGCAGAAGGACAGTGAATGTGTTGCGGGAAGACTCTTCTGCACTACGGGGAGCCCTGGCCAGGCTTCCTGTACTCCACGTGAGAGGCTCAGAATCCCCATGGAATGATGGCTATGGTATATGGAACAATGTGAGGTGATCAGTGAGACTTGCCTTAGGACAGGATGACAACACTCAGAATAAAGCTTAGAAATTAAAGTAGAGAGAATTTAGGAAGTGACCACAGCAAGAGAAAGCGAAGATATGCCAGCTATGGTTCCCATTAAGCAAGAAGACAAAATTTGTTACATACACAGAAACATAACTAAATCCCCCCAAAAGAGATCAGTTTTTAGGACAAAGCAAACATCCTTGAAAGAAATAGATTGGATGAAGCAAAAATAGATGTGTTTCAAAGAAATTTGAGAAAATTGGGGCCGGGGAGATAGCTCAGTACAATAAGCGCTTGCCTGACAAGTGCAAGGGCCTGAGTTCTATGCCCGGTTCTGTTAAAAAAAAAAAAAAAAAAAAAGACTTAAGAGAGAAGGGAAAAAAACAGTATTAACAATTAACAATCAGGAAGAATGGAAGATGGAAGGAGTAAATAAAATAATTAAAGAAATGCATGTTTTTATATAGAATGGAAAATAATTAGGTAAGTGTACACCACCTCTCTCACCCTCCTATGTTTGCCCAACTGTCCTAGCTGTTACCATTTGGATTTTTTACCTCCTATTTATTTGAAATATTTCCTCACCCACTCATTTCCATCCCCTAGATTCTCACCTCTTCTTGAGGAATTCAATTAAGACTCTGTAGAATTTTAAAATAAGCACATAGCATCATTATTAAAATTAGACCAGTGGCCTGTAATGCTTTATTTTGTATACTGACTAATGATACATATGTTAAATGAAGTACTGGGTTCTGTAATGCTTACTTTAAAATAATCCACTAGCAGTTTTTGCACTTAGTTTTATTGATTTTGAAAAATGATTTTCACTTTCAACAAATAAAAGCTGTGTCTAACAAAAGTGACTTGAACATTAATGGAAATATTTTCTCCAATTGAAGAACAGTGAGTTGGGGGCTTTGGTCACTTCTTTGAGACAGTTTCAGAAGTTGGTCACTTTCATTTTAATTTTTCCTAAGTCTATTTGACAGTCAGGCTTATGTAACTTATAGATCTCAAACAATTATATTTTTAAATTAGAATGCAAAACATAAACAAGAACAACTGGCAGTTCTCAAATTAACAATGAGAATGATATTTTAGGACCCTACTGGATTGTGAGCACAGATGTCTACTTGACCTCTCACAGCCAGCGGCAGGCCCTTGCCCAGCTCTCTGGGAAGAAGAGCTGCAGAACCCAGCTGCTGCCTGTCCCGATGACGGATGCCAACATGGTTTGAGGGACACTGAAGCTATCACATTATTTGCATTCCTTGTTTCTCAAATGACTTCTATCAAGGGCTCACAGATAGCTTATCTTTGTGAATCTTTGTATGCATGAATCTGATTCCCTGATGAAACAAAACCCTGATGGGCCTAGAGAAGACGTGGACATGCCTCCTAAGGGCAGGGTGCAGGCACACACTACTCACTAGGCACTCTGTTTGGAGCTGTTCAGTCCAGCTGAGCCCAGCCCAGCCCAGCCCAGCTCAGATCATCTGGGTCCAGCACGTCTGTCTTCTGTCTAAGCAACGCTCTGCTTCACCGTGAAGATAGGCATCTCCTGTAACATGTACAGAGACTCCCATGGGGGTACTGTGACATATTTGTGAAGAGAGATTATTGTTAAGGTCAAACAAAATTACTTTTAGTTCCAATATTTAATAGAACAAATATTCACAGAATTCTACTACAGTGTTCTTTAATATTTTTCCCCTCCACTCAGCGCTTCTCTCCTTATACCAAGAAAGAAGAGGAATAATACTATAGATTTCCTTCCTTCCTTCCTTCCTTCCTTCCTTCCTTCCTTCCTTCCTTCCTTCCTTCCTTCCTTCCTTCCTTTCTTCTTTTTTTGGATTTTTTAGGGAAGCGTCTACACTACAGGGTGTTCAGGGTCTCACTACTGGATCAGACTCATAGTGATTCTCCTGTTTACAGCCTCCAAAGAGTTGGCATATCTCAATTGCCATCTCAGGGTGTCCTGGGGACTGAGCTGGCATGGGGATTAAACTCCTGGCCCCTGGGCTTGCTTGCAGGTGCTTTAATCTGCTGAGGTATTTGGCCAGCCCCAAGACTAATAACAGCTTCAAGATATATCTGTCGAACAGAAAGTGAAAGTATTCACATAGTATACGGTTAACTTTAAAACCAAGTCTACTGTATATACATAAGTTTATAGGATAAAAGAAATGGAAGTGGCCACAGACATTATACTGCTCCAGTTTCTTCCTAGTACCAGCATAATCTGGGTTTAATTTAAAATACTTAAACTGGGTTAATGTTTGTTCTTATGCTTGGATTTTATTTTAGGACTATCACCAATAATGATATGCAGGATATTTTTATAGGCAGTCCCAATAACTGTTTGTGCAATAATCAGCAGTATTATCTTAAACTTCCACAATAATGCAAGCCTAGAATGAAATCTTGTCATTAATATAACTCCAAAAATCCTTCTAGGTAAACAAAATAAAAATAATTTAAGAATTTGTCAAATATGAATGCAAAGATGAACATGACAAAAAGAAATAGAAATGAAATACAACAAGAAAACATATTTCAGTTTTTACCTGAGGTTCTGTACCTTTTTATTTGTAATTTCTTAGTAAACAGAAGTGAAATTAAACAGCGACTGTGAATAAATCCTCTTGACATTTTGCAAACTTTGTTCTTTAAAATGAAAATGCACCTTAATACATTAATTCAGAGATAGGGAGATAGCTCAGCGTTCTAAGGGCCTGCCTGGCAAGCAGAAGAACCTGGGTTCAATCCCTGGTACCACATACAGTATGGGCCCTGTCTGGGGTTCATTGTGTCTGTAGCAAAACTGTTTAATCCCCTTGCTGAGGAGCTGACATAGAAGGATTGCGAGGAGTCTGAGTTGTGTACTGCAACCCTATATCTATAGATAAATAAATAAATACTTAAAAGAAAACATTAATTGATTTTTTTTGGAGTACAGTTTTCCCATGGTCCAATAAACTTCTGGCTATTTACTTATTTGACACCGTTTCCTCTTTGGAGAGAGTGTATATAGAAATCACTGGTAAGATATATAGAATTATGTTTTATTTGTTTAACCCAGAATTACCCACCAGTATTTCATCATGACTACACTTCACCCCTTTAATAGTGGGGGGTCTGGCTTACATTATGAAGTAGAGCTCTGATTGAAAGGCATAACAACACATTTCCTTAAAGAGTTATTATTTCAACATGTATTGAAATTTCTATTTGGATCACAACAAAGCAACTGGACACTAGCTGTCTTAAGCTAAGGTCACTCCTGTGCTGCTTGCTTATGTGTAGCCTGGTGCTGGGGTGATGGTTTTTCAGTCATAAACTTTTCCGGGCTGCAGTGCTGATAAAGTTGAAGACAACTCTGTTTCTTTAATAGCGTGGCTAGTGGTATTTTTATTTTCCCTGTGCTTCCCTGGTTCTCAGAATATGACCTTTGTCTATTTCTGTCTTTTGATGATTATGGGCATGAAGAGACTTAGATATGGAGGGAAAAAGATAATTGCCCTAGGCCACAGAAATAAGTAGTGACTGAGTGTGTAGGAAAGATTACACATCTTGAAATCTAGTTTCCCCTGGCTCCATTATTATGGCTGCCACTACCACCCCAGGAGGTAAAGCAGCTTACTTCTGTGTGAAAGTAGTTAACAACAAGACAAAGCTCAGAGAAAAAAGAAAAAAAAATTATCCCTTCCATCTTTTTCTATTCCTGGCTAAATATATGTGACACTAGCAATTTGCATTCATTATATTTGATTTATGTACCTATGCCCAATCATCCGCTTGTAGCCTATTTTAAAATTGTGCCCACAGACAACCAGTTAGAATTCATGCTCACAGCATAACTGTAGCCAGGGGTGATTTGAGTTCTGATAATGTCAGAATGCTTAAAATTGCATTGGCCGTGTATAGATAAATCTGAATACCATACAGGCAGTGTACTAGGAGAAAGAAATAACTTGATGACGGTAAATACCTTGTGTTTATTTCTTCATTCATTTGTGCTAATGGATTGCTGTTGCTGTTGCTGCTGCCACCATCGCCTTTTTTATCCGTTCCTCAGTTGATGTGTATTTGGGTTGTTTCCAAGATGCAGCTATGACAAATTGTGCTACGATAAACATGGTGTGCATATATTGCTGTTGTATGATGTTTTGAGTTCTTCTGGAAAAATACTCGGGGAGTGAATACCTGGGTTGAATGAGACATTTTTGTTTTAATCCAGTAGTGGCAGTTGGTTTCACAGTCCTTAGTGTATTTAGAAGGATTTGTGATACTTAGCCCATATTGTGCTTCTCAGACCTGTTTTCATTCTGCTGTGTTGGTATTGGCTACATAGGTGTGCACCTTACCTGTTCTTCCCTGAATTCTAATTTAGCCATTATGACCTTATTCAGTGAAGCCTTAAAAGCCTCTGATAAATGAATAGACACAATGCTGCTTGGCCCAGGAATAAGGCCCTAAGTCCATTTAACTGCAAACTACACCATTTAACTAGTCTAGTTTTCCTAGACCAGTCCATAAGTCTAGGAAAACTCAGACTAAGCAATAAACCCAAATACTGGAATTTACTGGCCATGTGTCTGATATTCAGTTATCAAAGGAAGATAAAATAATTTTAGAGCAGCTCTGAATTCTACTGAATTATTTTTTATGAAAATGGGTTGACACATGAACATAAGCACATGCACTTTTAAGTAAATGAGTCAATGTGATTTTTCATAAGGTAGCAAACTACCCTGTGACACAATTTATAGTGGGAAGACCTCATTTTTATTGAGTATTTTTATTTTTCTGTCTTGCAAACTGTATGACATTAATTATTTTCCCTTTAGTTAGAAATTCCATTTGCTTATTTATAGATTTGCCAAACAGTGATCCATGTATTAAATAGTTTACTCTCTCTGTGAGTTCTGGGGTTTCTATCCTGGCCACACAATTTAATCACTCATATAACATTTTCAAATCATTTGGGATTAAGAAAACATTAACACATCTTAAGAGTGAAATTCTAAATTTTAAAATTCTAAATTTTAAAATTAAAATTCTACATTTTTGGAGGAGAAAGAAAATAAGCAGGTCTAAATTTCATGAAATTGGAATGAGACCAGGACTGTTAAGAGGAAAATCCTACGTTTTTCTCTAAGGTCCTTTACAGGTCCCTTAAAAGGTGTCAAGGAGAAACTGAAAAGCAATTGATTAGAAAGAAGAAATTTGGCCTTAGTTTCTTAGGAACTCTGAGCTGTGGCTGGCTCAGGTAGTTTGTAGGCACAATGAGTTCAAGTAAATTCTCACCTTTGCAGTGTGTCATCTGTGAATTCCCTGTGACTGACTACCTCTTGGCAAAGAGGAGGAAAACAAACACAGGGGAACTGGCCCACTTCACCTGACATGCTGTGGGTGACCCTGGAGCTGCCTGCGAATTCTTCTGCGAAGATAAGGAACTCTTTTGAAAAGGGTACTGCTGTAGAATGGCTTCTATTCACTTCTCCGCAGCAGGATAAAGAATAAATATTAGCGCCGTATCATTTTTCTTCATTGTCTATGAACTATCTGAAGTGGAAATGGCTTCTTTCAACCCCAGAAGCCAGGTCAGGAGTGACCTACGGAGTGGCTGTGTTGACAGGCACAGTGGGGAATTTCATCACATTTTAGAATCTGACTGCCACAAAGAGCTCACTCTGAGTGTTCCCTAAACTCTAGCAATTGCTTGAAACTGAATCTGTAAATGTTAATCAATACTTCTGGTCTATTAAATAAAGAAAGATATTGTGAAAAATCAAAGTACTAATGGCCAGTCTTGTTCTACAGTAGTCTATTCAGCTGTCAAAAAGATGAAACCTTGTAAAGAGACTATGTTTTAATAAAATCCTTTCAAATTAATATAAAATATGTCTTCGTTCTACTGCATGCATATACTATCAGTTCCCCAAAATATTTAAACAGTCTAAATAAAGTGGTACTTATTTCTTTCTGAAAACCTGGAAACTAATGTCTTTTGAGCATATGAGGCAGTTATAGTATTTTTATATGTTCTCAATGTTTTAAAGTTTTAGAAGAAACTATATCATTAATATGCTTGTTTTCTAAACCAAAACTACAAAGTTCAGGAGTATGCAGCATCTACATTTCAAACAAAAATATGTAGAATGATTTCTGCAGCTAAGGAAGCCTTCTTGAGAAAGTACAAAAATCAAATCCATCAAGAAAAAAAGATAAGCTTGAATAAACAAAAATGAGAAATTAACAAGAAACTATAATAAAGTTAAAATAGTGCTTTCTTATGGGAGAAAACATTTGAAAACTATACACTAACCAAAAAAATTGCAAAATATATGTAAGCAACCCTCATATATCAAATGAAATACAGCTATCTGTATTGAAAAATTAAGCAGAGATAAGAAATTAATGAAATGTAAAAGTGAGTAAAATAGACCAATATGTGTGAAAATAATTTGCCTCATGAACAATCAAAAAATGATTTTTCACAATGGATGTAACATACTGATTTGACAAATATTACAGTGATTTATGGCATTATTGGTAAGGATATGAAGAAACAAACAGTTATTTGACAGTGTTAGTATAAATGAAATTGACATTGTGCTGGAGGACAATCAAAATATAAAATGTCCACACCTTTTCTATAAGCCACTTAACTTCTAGGAATCCACTTCATGGGAAAATGCACACGTGTGAATACAATTCATATGCTTGAATGAGAAATACGTACTGAGATGTCTAAAGAGAATAAAGACACAGAAGAGCTATGGGAGAAAATAGCAGACAACATGTCTGCCCTGTGTTGGGTGGCATAAGCAGTAAACATCAGAAATAAGTAAAAACATGTATTTCAAACAACATATAGTTTTGTGTTAGGGAGAGCTTAAAACCTATGCTAGCATCTGAGCACTGAGCATTTTCAACAAATTCCTAAGTCCTGAGTATACAGAAAAAAGGCTGAAACCTACTAGTGTTGTTTGGAAATGATCAAAATTACCAATGTAGGGGAAAAAAGGCAGCAGATGAGGTCTGCAAAGGAATGTAAGTTCATACCTGCTGTGTATGAATTTAGCTTTGCTGTGCATGAAAAAGTGAATGCAGGCTCCAATCAGGGTCTTGCAACATCAGTCTGCCTGCTGTGTTAAGAGGGGGAAATAAGAGCAAGAGCTGACTCACAGAGATTGTTATCTGTACATGTGTGTTGTCCCTTTGCAGAAGAAAAAAGAAAAACAACTTATTCATCGATAACATCATCCATATTAAGCCAAAGCAAGATCTTCCTCATTCAGCCATCAGAATGAGGGAGATCTAGTTTGTCTTACCCGATAAACTCTCAAAACTCTTTGTTAAATGAAAAAATGATTCAGTATGGTGACATGCACGGAAAAAAGCCACAAAGTACACAAAACAAATGCTTTAGCATGTGCTAATGATGAACACGTGTTGCACATATACAAGAAGGGGGAAGACAAAAGAATGGCTTTTTACATCCACCCGGTTCACATTGCAGTTCTTCAGTTTTATATAGTGACACATGTTATTGTACATTAAATAAGGAGAGATAAACGGGGAATTCTTAATCCAAGGCAAACAGAAAAACAGGAAATTCTGAATCAAAGGTGCTTAAGCTGAAAACATTCATTTCCTTATGCCTATCCCAAAATTAAGAAAACATTTGTCTCATGACAAAAATAATGCACTAAAATATATATCCTGTTTTAAAGTTAATATATGGTACTAAAAGGAAGTTTTAAAGAACAGGGGATAATCTTTAAAAATACCCAGACTAAAAATATAATGACTTCTATATTCCCTGGTATACACTCTGAATTGATAATGGATAACTGGAATAAAAAGATAGAATACATTCTATTCTGCTCACTTCTTTAAACAGATGGAGTACCTACAATCTAGGACAACTTTCTAGGTGGCCTTTATTTAAGTGAGCTAATTTTAGCACTTCAACAGAGCTAAAAAAATAATAAGGAAGGCAGGTGCAGGTTGTGTATTCACAGCCAGCTTTTCTTGTGTAGGATCTTCTGAAATCATATGCACATTCATTTAACTTATAAAAATCCAAAATGACAAAGTCAATCCAATATTTGACATCACATTCCAGATATTTTGAATAGAAGTTGAAAATAGTGCCTGAAAATTGGTTAAAAATTTCGGAAAAAAATTTAAATATGAGTTCTATGATGTTTTCTAGGAACACAAACACCAGTTGGACTAAAAATACAAAAGATAAAAGTAAAGTATTGAAATCATTAGAATTAGATGAAGAAAAAATAGAATTTTTGTGTAAGAAAAGTATTTCTTAGCTTGCTATCAGACACTAGAAACTAACTGACGGACAGTTTTTATTAAGTATTATTTTAATACTTATATAAGAAAAGCAGTATAGGACCAATAAAAACTAAAAAACAATATGGACAAAAATAAGCATGTATATTCAATATATAATAAGATTTCATATATACAATACAAAAAAATAAATCTATAGAAAAAATGCTTAAAATATTAACAGATAATTTAAATATCCAGACACAAAGAATACAAGTAGACAATGAGTATAATAAGAACCTTACCATTAATATAATAAAATTTCAAATAACAAAATACTCTTTTCATTTTATGTCAGCAAAGTTAATGTGTTTCTGCAAGAGTGCCTACATGTGTATCAGGCACAATGTAACGTTGCAGAAGTGTACTGCCTTTAACCCTCTCTTTGCAAAGAATTATTCCCATCGGCTCTGCAGCACGTTTAATGTTCTTACAAATTAATTAATTAAAAATCCATGTTCCTATTGTCCTCAGCTGGTAGAAGTTCATCCTATTTTCTCTACCATCTGATAAAGCTTTTGAGAAATCTCAGCTAACCAGACGTTTCTCTCCACACTTTTCTGACAGTTTCTTCCCCTCCGTCATGCACTCATCAACTACCTTGGTTGAGGGAATGAGGGAAGTCCAGGGCTCAGCTCTGCTTCCGTCTCCCTACTCCGTTCACGTCCCCTTCAGGGATAACTCAGATGTGTCACTGCCAATTGTGAGTGACTCCTCCAAGCAGAAATACCATCCTCGTTTGTGCTGAGCGCTCTGCTTGTATCAGCCACAGATGCATGCTACGTGCCTTCTTGTGGCCTCCCATGGACACTTCCATTTCATTTGACAGAAATTAATTTCAGCAACTTGGATCTTCTAATCTTATCTGTTTTGGTGTGTGACACCTCTAGCCATGAACTTATAAGAGCAAGATGGCTGGAAGTTACACTTGATCTCTGCTTTCGTTATCACCTATATCCAAACCATCACGTACTTGTCCTGGAAGTACCATATCATTTTTCTTCATTGTCCATGAACTATTCAGCTCCCTAATGAGTTTTTATCCTTATGACATATATTGTGCTACAGCTTATTATTATGTTGTTACTACACCCTCTTCCTAATGGCTTTCAACGCCTTTTTACACCGTGACCATAGCAGACTGAGGTTCTAAAAACAATTCATTTTGCCAATCCCACTTTAAAACACTTCAGTTATTTTTGTGGTTTTAAAAGGATCGGCTTCCCTAAAAATTGTAAGGCATTAATTGATCTGGTTCCCATAAAACCTAATGCTAAATTTTTATGCTCCATTAGATTAATTAGTTATTTTTCTCTCAATCAGTGATATTGCAAGTTCAAACACATCAGTATTACCCAAGAACCAGGCAGAAATGAAAATTCTCTAGCCTATAACTTTTAAATCAGAGGCTCTGGTGGCAGGGAGCAGCTGTGTGTGTCTACTTCATCATCTCAGAAATATATTTTGCCTGTAAGGTCCCAGATCTGTGCTGGTTGCCTAGGCCTTTGCTTCTCCTTGGTCTACTCCCTCTCACCTCAGCAAATCTCAGTGTGCTGTCTCCTAAGTCTGACTCTTTTCTTTGTCATTTTCCAAAAAAATTTAAAGAGAATAAGATATAGTAAAACGAACAAACAAATCCCAACTCATTAGAAATGATACAGAATTTCACTAAACAAAGATAACAGGAATTTAATTATGGTTGCTATATTGCATATTTATTGACCTCATAATTGCTTGTTGAGATTACCAGATATAAACATACAAAATTGTTCAAAAATGTTATTAAAAATTGAAAAGGAGAGAGAGAAAAATATAACCATTAATTGCTCCTTTCAGTAGAGCACCAGAAATTAGCAGTACAATTCTGCAAGCCATTCTGTGCATACGCATATGTAATTCTTTAAAATAGTTCTCTCCTGTTTATTCAGGACATAGCACATTTATCTTCCTGCCATACATCCCTTCATAGTATTTTATCTCATTTATTCATAACTCCTGTCACACTTGCATGATGGCTTTTTGCCTTACAAATACAATGCAAATAAAAAATGATCAAGCCCTGGTCATTACTTGTCATCATCCAATACTTATTCCTTGATACTTGGCTCAAAATAGTGCTAAATAAGTACTTTAAATCAATGAACTCAGGCACACAAATAAATCTGTTGATCAATCTAGATTTTTTTAGTGTTATTTTCTACCTGGTTAAAGTATGTTCCTCTTTTTAATTTTACATATTTACTATTATGGTAAGGGAGCATCAATATATTTTATAAAAAATAAATATACTTAGTAGGAAAGAAAAGAAACAATATATTATTTAAATAATATTTAATTATGAATAATACATTTGACATTATTATGTTGAATGCAGGTAAATGTAAATAACTTTGAGTTTGTATATTTTTAGCAGGAAATTTTATTAACACTAAATTAATGGCTTTGATTTTTATTTAATGATTATCAATTACACATTTTCTGGATGAAGTTATTGCCTTTTAAGCTGACATTAAAAGTGAACAGAATTCACTTGGGATGTTGAAAACAACAGGATAACTATCAGTCTGATCTGTGTAGTGAGACTCTATAGATCCTGTGCTAAATACATTAAAATTTAAAGAAATGAATGCAATTAATCACAATTTTACAACGTAAGTTACATAATTGTGCACATACATAATTAGGACACTATATATATATATATATACATATATATACATACATATATATGTATATATACATACTTAAAATATATAGTTAAGTACATAGATTATTATAACAATAACTAAGCAGCAAATTTTTACCAAACACTCTTCCCTGTTTCTTATCAGAATTCAATGACAATAACCACTATCTTTTTTTTTTTTTTTTTAAATGACAATGCCTTTTTTTTTTTTTTTTCCTTTGGTGGAACCAGGGATTGAACTCAGGCCCTTGTGCTTGCCAGGGAAGCACTTAATCCACTGAACCATCTCCCCAGCCCCCAAAATTACATTTTTCTTTTATTTTTATTATTATTATTTTTAGCGGAACCAGAGATTGAACTCAGGCCCTTGGACTTGCCAGGGAAGTGCTTATTCTACTGAGCCATCTGCCTGGCAATAACCACTATCTTGAACACAATCAAATGTTATATATCCTATAGTGTTTAATTTAAGTAATAATTTTGTTGGACTGGTCCATGTTATCGCATAGAGTCATAGTTTACTCAGTCTCATTGCCTAGTAATATTCCATTGCATAAATTGATCAAGTTTGTTTATTTATTTTACTACCAGTGAGAATTTTGCTATCTTCCTAGGAGGGCATGTTTCCTTGTTTCCTTAGACATTCTATGGGTGCTCTGGTGAATATTTTTACTTGTGTCTGTAGTATGTATATCCTGTATGATAATAAATTATGTATATGCTCTGCTTTAGTGAATATTACCAAATAGCTTGGCAAAATAATCGTACCAATTTGCATTCTCACCAGTAATTTAAATCCTGACTGTTTTTTATCTTTGCCAATATTTGTATTTTCTAATTTTGTCCACGGTCTTAGGCAGTATTATTATAGTTTTAATTAGTACTTCATATAAAACCAAAATAAAACCAAACTCTTTTCAACACTTAATGGGATTTAAAATAATGAGTTAGCCTTCCATGGTCTAATACTCAAGTGTAGACAATGAGTTTAATATAGGCAAAGCTATAACCTTAAATTGATGAAAGAGTGTCATTCCGTCTTTACCTGTAACTCAGAAGGAACTATGCCCCTTATAGAATATTTAATTACTGCCATTTTGAAACATTTAAAATATTACATGTTCTAAACTTAAACTGTTTTCACTACTTCATTATTTACAATGTGTTGGAGCTGTGTAATTTTTTGTAATATTAAATTTCTCAATAACTTTTGCAATGACAGGATCAGAAAAGATGACATCTATCCATTTAGAAACTTCCATTGGAAAAGAAAATCATTACTGTCTTTTGTCCTACAATTCTGAGAAGCAAAAATTTTCATTTATTTCTTATTTAGACATCAGATATTTCATAGCCTCAAGGAAATCTCAAAGATTTATATTTATGAAACTCTTAGAATTTAATGAATATTGTGGATTAGACTGAGAATGATACCACATACTACTAAACAATGGAAGATCTCTTTTTGCAAAAAAGAGCAAAAAACCCTTAAGAAATAATGTTATACACATTAAGAAATCAGATTGGGAGTCACTGGTTTTTTGATTGTCATTAAAATCTATATGTGGAGAATGGTTATAAAAATTTTCCCCTAACTTTTCCATGAGAAAATCAAGACTTTTACTATTTTATACACTCATAGCACAATTAGAAATCATCCTAGCTTCTTGGATTTTTCCAAAGCATTATATTTTGCAATAGCTTAATTTTGAGTGGCATTGTCTATATTTCTCTTTTCTTTAAATTCAAAGCCATTTTATAAAATCTTAAATTTTCTAGAGTTCTTTAATTTGAAGAAACATTACAGGTTTTATATTCATTTTTACTACCGCTATCTAAATAAATGATCTCATTACTTCTTAAAATGCTAATAGCAATATAATGTTTGCTGCATATAAAATACATATCACCTCTAACAGTGTAGTAATGTGATAGTATTCATGATCTTAGAGCTTGAGAGCTAAAATGCTACCCATATTTTGCTTTATCTTTTGTGGGTTTTTTTTTATCTACTTTGCTACTTTACTCTGAGAGATAAACATAAATCCCAAGCTCTCTAAGACTTATTCTTCTGCTCTTGTTTCTCATTGGTCTACCAGGAGTACATGCTTAAATAATAATAATTATAATAATTATAATTATTATTATAATAATTATAATAATAACAATAATCATTACTGTTATTATTACTATTGGAAAATGTTGAATTTAATTAAAATGGAATAGAACATTATATATTCTTTGGTACTTTGCATTTTATGTTCAATTCTTTTTTTTTTTTTTTTCTTTTTGGCAAAACCAGGGATTGAACTCAGGCACTTGTGCTTGCCAGGGAAGTGCTTATTCCACTGAGCCATCTCCCAGGCTCCTATGTTCAATTCTTTAAAAAGATTAATTGTTTTATTCATTTATGTAGTTAGTGCAGGGTCTCACTACGCAGCTCAGACTTGTAGTGATCCTCCTGGCTCAGTCTGCCCAGCACTCAGACTGCAGGTGTGCGCTACCACAACCGATTTCAGTGGCCGGCTCGGCTTGGAGATGCCACAGCATGCAGTACTGGTGATCGAACCTGGATCTTTGTGCTTGCCAGGCAGGGGCTTAGACAGCTGAATGATCTCCTTGGCCTGTCCCTTCGACTTTTATAGATTATTTCTTAATCTCCATTTCATCTTTCTACCTTTGTTTCGACCATAGGATTATTTTTTTTATTTTTTTTTTTTTAATTTCAAAAAGTTGTGATTGTTTTTGGTACGAAATTCTTACACAGTGCTTCTAATGTATATATTAAAATATTTTAGGGGTGATTCATATGAATGTGTGTGTGTGGATGTTGTTATATGATAATCAATTCACCGGGTATCGCTACATTGTTTTACAAGTGGCTATACTAACTTCAGATTTGAACTACTGTATATGAATTTACATTGATTTATGTTCACATCACATTATTAAATATATTTTCTTTCCAGTGTTTTAGACAGATTAGTTGAATGATGTTGCTCTTTTATTCTGTCTTCATTCTGCATTGGTCATCTCACTAATGCTTATACTACCCCTACACATGGGGAAATAGGATTTATTGTCTATGTCTTGTGCTTCAAAGAGCCTTGTACTTTGAAGCATTTTCCTTAAATTATTTTTGTGTCCCTTTCTGTGGAAGAGAACCTAGATGAAGTAGCTTAAACTTGGAATAAGAAGAGCAAGGACCCAATACCTGTTTCTCCCCTTTCCCAAGCTTCTGCAGGATTACTACTTGTGGTGACATTGTAATGTCTTATGTCTGGCCCCATGTCTCAGGGGAATATTCTACTAAAGGGTTGTTTTACTGGCCCATTTAATACTTGTAAGAAGCTCATATGATTTTGAGTGAGCCTTACTGATATGGTACAATTTCAATGTTCTGGGCTACTGGTGGTGCAGATCCTCCATATCTGGATGCAAGTATCAGCTTTCACTCATCCAGGTACTGACTGAGGTGAGAAGGCATCTGCTACTCTGTGTACTGCAGATTCCACAGTCACAGCCCTTTTCTTAAACTCTGCTGCATGCTCCAGGAAGATCTCTGAAATAGTACCCCTGTCTTCTTGAGGGCTTTCAAAGCTATTGCTCCTCAAATCTGATTGCTTTCTTCACCTGCATCTGATCCTTATAGTGGCACTATGCCTTCCCGGTCTTGGCTTAGGCCATGTTTGTTGAAAAATAGATGCTCCTTGCATGAATGAGATGATATTATGGTCCTGCCTATGGAGCTCTGGTCTGTCTTCCCAAATGGGGCAGCACATGCCAGGTAGAACTGAGATCAACTGAGGAGAGACGTTACTTAGGAAAACTCGAATGTTTGAAGGGTCCAACAAAGCTAACATGATATCTATTGAGATTTGTGCCACAAAATTCTGATTGTTGTATTGAAATAAAACAAGACCATCAGATAAACTATTGCTAACATTTTTGTTCGTATTCTGGGTAAGTCTTACATTAATGGCCATTGGCCGTGAAGTACAGCAAACCCTGAAAAGGTCATTAGGAAAAACATGTATGATGCAAATCACAGCACTCACGCTGCACTGTTATGCATAATAACATATGTTATGCATATGTTATCATACATGTGTCTCAAAGGCCATGGAGGAAAGTCTTCATGGTCAGCCTGTGGCAGTATTGAGTAGTGGTAAGACATTCAGGAGGCAGGGCCTAGTGGAAGGAATTCATGTCATTGAGCTGTACTCTCGAAGGTGATATCGGTGACCACACCCTCTTGGCTTGCTTGCCTCCACGAGGTGAGCTCCTCTTGCACCACATTCTCCCACTGTTGTGTTCAGCCTCACCACAAGCTGAAATGCAGCAAGGTCAAACAGACATGGGCTGTACTCCCTGAAAGTGTGAGTCAGAATAAATCTTTCTGCTTTATCATTTGATTCTTTCAGGTGTATACAGTTACAGAAAGGTACACAATGAATAATGAACATTTAATCAGTGGACTTAGAGAAACTATGAAAGAACAGTATCTGTGTTGTTTCCATACAAACATTTTGTAAGGAAGTAGGGTATGGGGGGTAAAGGTTACATTTTTCTCACAGCAGGTGGTATGAAGTTAGGAATTCATCTATGTGTCAAAAGCAAACTTTAAGCGATGTTTCCAAGACCTCACCAGAAAGAGATGGGGCTGCTCCAAGATACAAGGCAACTTCATGCACCTCAAGGGAAAATAAGCTTTGTAAAGTACCAGTCCCTTACTTATTGTTCTAAGTATTTATTAGTAACTCATTTTCCCTCTTATAGGATTGTTATTGTGTTTTTACTCAAATTGTTCATATATGCAATGTCTTAAAAAGAAAATTTCTAAAGGTCTCGTATATCCTAAAGAAGGCCCTATTTACATTATATGTCACATTTATTTATTTATTATTTATTTATTTATTTAGTACAGGGTCTCAATAAACAGTTCAGACTTATAGTGATCCTCCAGTTTCTGTCTTCCCAAAACTAATATTACAGGCATGGGCCATGATTAAGTGGCAAGCATGTGTGACCAGGGTTCTCGGGCCAGCAAGACACGTGATACTGGTGATTGCACCTGGGTCCTTGTGCTTGCCAGGCAAGTGTTTAGAGTGCTGAGCTATCTCACCAGCCTCTACTATAGCTTTATATTTTAATTCCTTTTTAAAATTTTCTCTACTTTTCTCACTTCGTGGTTATTTTCTCTAATGTTCTTTCGTTTGTAAGATTGTAAATTCTCTTTCTATGTGTTCAATTTGCTGTCAAAGTCTTTGTTTTGTTTGACTTTAGTCCTTCTTTTCTTCTTTTCTTCCTCCTTTCTACCTCCTTCTCTGTATCATATCCTCTCTCTTTGGTTCTTCTTTCTTTCTTTTTCTTTGTTCTTTCATTTGATTTTAGATTTCAATCATGTCTATTTGATATTTTTAAAAAGATCCATATCCTCATTGTGTTCAGTTTTCTCTGAGATCTTAATTTACTATTTTCTCTTCAAGTACAACAGGAAAATGATTTTATGCATTATGATTACTGATAATCCTAATGCATTGATCTGTTATTTTTTTGTTATTTCTAGTTTATGGTCCATTTTGCTTGCTTTTTTATATACCAAGTTATTTTTCTTATTTTGTCATCAACTTCAATTGGAAACATTCTGTTAAAAGTAATTTGAAGATAAGATTGGTATGTTTAGATTTACTTCTTGCAGACACCCAGGGACATCAACAATTAAAGATTTCCATCTCAATGTTTTGGATGCGAAGTGTGATTGTCAAATTGATTGAATTGAGAAGCATTAGAAGGTTAGTAAAATACATTCAGTCTATGCCTGGGTGGGCTGTTGAGCCTGGGGACATATCTGTTTCTTTTTCCATTTCTTCCTTCCTCTCTGCCTGTTTCCCTGCTTCCATGTGGAAAGTCGTTTACTTTGCTCTGCCTTTCTGCCATGATATTTCTACTTGGGGTCAGCTGAGAATGGACAGAGAATTTTGAAGCTAGGAGCCAAACATAAATCCATTTGCATTTATATTGCGCATGCTAGATATTTTGTTCCAACACTGAAAAGGAATAATATTTTGCCAGACCCATTCAGTTTTGGTTTACTATTTTTGCTCTAGTAGAAGTCTTAGTGTCCTAACACAAAGAACAGAAATTTATCAACATCGAGACTTGGGCTGGTTCTGTATTCAAACTTTTTCTTTCACAGTACTGGGAATATATCTAAAAGCCCATATGCTCATCACTAACATTGTTTTTTTTCAAATTGGCAAACATCCCCAGGGGAAAAATCATCCCAAACATCAGATTCATATGTCTCTGTCTCAGTAAACTTCTAGGACTGACGTTTGAAACTATTTACTCAGTTTTCTTGATTGGTTTGAATCATTGATTATTATAGGAAAAAAATTTATTACTATATGAGAAAGTAGTTTTATATTTAGTTTTTAGTGAGAGCTTGGACAGGGTTGAGGAGATAGCTCAGTAGAATAAGTGCTTGCCTGGCAAGCACAAGGTCCTGAGTTCAATCCCTGGTACTAGAAAAGAAAAAGCAAGAAAGAAATAAACCAAAAGAAAAAGTTTGGACAGTAGATTTCTCTTCTCCAGCATTATCAGTGAAAAATGTAGGGATTAATGCCTGTAAGTGCAGCTCTCAGCAGGCTGAGGTTGAAGCACCATTGTGAGTTTGAGAGGAGCTTGGAATACAAAATAAGCTCAAGAATTGGTTTAATGGAAAGGAAAAACTGGGCTGAGGAAAAGGACAAATGAGAAAAGGGGAAAATATATATTTAGGTATATATGCAGAAAGGTTTGGATAATTGTACTATCAATTTTTACTAGCCTTTTGAAAGAAGCAGGTAGTCCTTAAAATTTTATTCTCTTTATCATTTTTCCCCGTTTTATTTTTTTGAATTTCTTACAACTTTTTGTTATTATTTTGTTTTGTTTCTTCCTTTAAATGAATCTTACATGGTTATATCTGGTAACCTGAGTAACGTGAAGGTACCATCATGCAGCAACCATTGTTGAATTCCTATTACTTTGGGTAGTGAAATTTTGTATCATTTCTAATGCTGTTATTCTAATCTCTATTTTTAGTTTTTAACAGATAAAAAATAAAACATTTAAAAAGCTACCCTAAGCTGCATGCTAAGATCTGTATCAAAAATAATAATAAGAAGGAAAAAAAAATGAAAATTTAGACTCAGAATTTTAATGATATTTCTACTAGTAGTTTATAAAATAAAACTCTAAATAGAGGATACAGTAAGAAGAAAGAATTAAAAACTTAAAGATAAGAACATGAATATATTTTAGACAGAGTTGGTGAGTTTCTCAGTGAAGAAATATATCTCTTGGGAACCCTGAAAACAGAAAGCACTTAACAATACATCCTGCCTTTGTACTAAATTTACGCGAGGATTTGGTTGACCAACTCTGGATTGAAATGAATTCTTGCTTGGATATCTTTTTTGAAATTCTGTGCAAGAGGGATTATTCAGAGTGGGGGAGTTGTGCATCCTTGGATGAAAACAGAGTGAATCATAGGTGTGCAGAATATAAGTACAATACCACCTTTTCATATTTTTATCTTTCATTGCATCCTCTAATTTTTAAATATTTTTCATATACTGAATACAAAAAAAAATCACATCTTTCTTCAGTAGATTAAAAAACTCAAATCTCCTCAAAACCATTTCACTTTCAGAATAAAGGGACAGTTGTAGAATATTAATATATTTGGGGAAATTGTTTAAACACTGTAAGAAGTTTAGTGTCTGCATAGTGAGATTTTTTTTTACTTCAAAAAGCTGTCAGTGGGATTCTGATAATGGCACTTACTGTCAAACTTAACATGCCTCAATTATGTTAACACCTTCTTTTGAAGTTTTCTTTTTAACATGAAAAACACAATTTATTATAAAAGGTCTCCACATAAGCTGGAAATATTCAAAGGCCCCCAACAGGCTGCTCTTAAGTGAATAGTAGGAAGGAGAAACTTTATATATTCTTTCCATGAGCCACCTCAATTCCTTTGCTGTAAGAAAAAAGCAGAAGAAAAAGTGCAACTTGAAGGAACTGCATGTCAGTTTTTAGCATCTCAAAGTTCCCTAAGGGTTCACTGAAAATCCCTTCAACATCTCCAATTAGAAGATTCTTGTGGCTCTTCAGGCATGGCATTATGATATTTCACTAATCCAATCACAGCCGGTTCAGTTATACCTTACTGATTTTGTATTTTGTCCTCTTCCTTGTTTTTCTAGCTTTCTACGGCCCAACCTACTCTTCTCTACCCTTACTCTCCAGGACATCTTCCACATATTGATGAAAGCAAACTAACAATTTTGATGGAATTTTGAAGTCTCTTTCTCCTCTGAAAGGTAATGACCTGAAAATGAAATTATTGGTTCTTATGGATATGTACAGTCTAGGAATTTCACTCATTAATTTCCTCTATTAACCAGGAACTAGTCTATGTTCACCAGCCTTTGGAGCCTGTCCCATGCATGTCTTTGCTGCAAGTGGAAGTAAAATTCTTGCTTTGTTTCCCAAGTAGCCATGTCGTACAAGTGTGTGTTCTGCTTCTCAAACATTTGCCTTCAGTCTGACAAGTTTACTTTTCTTCATCTGTGGATTATATTTACCAGAAAACTTTCTTCCTTGTGAAATCTATATTATATTTCTTTGAAAGTTTTGATCCCTTGTAATCTGATTTTAAAAGCAAGTATACTAAATACAACAAAATATTCCTTAAGAAATGATGCAGCTTTTCTAGTTTACATCTGCATAGATAACAAATATAAACAGAGAAATTCTATCATTATATGCATCAGTGTCAATATCTGGTAATACTGATCATAGAAATGAACTTTAAGTCTCCTGGTCCAATATTTTGCAATATTCTAACTGCAAGTTGGACATAGAGAAATTGATGCTGTTCTTCAAACTCACCTAAATTTTATATACTCTCCCTTGTTAGCTTGGGTGTCCTATCTGCCACTTAGTTAATTTAATTTTACATAGATCAAGAGGATTCCATTTTCTTACCTTCACATAAGCAACCATTTATAAGCCATATTTCTGAGACAATTATAATTTTTCCAATTTATTGGTCCTATTAGCTTACTGAAATTGATCACATCAGTTTTCTACTAGTCCAATGAAGTTGTTACTTACAAGGAATAGAACTGGGAAATTCTTACCATGATCATCTGTAGAGAGTGGCTAGAGCTTGAAATAATTTAATCCTGAGAAATAATCTTGCCTGAGACAATTTCAGTCATTAGTTGATAGGCAGCACTCTGTCTTCAGATGCTAAATTTCTAAAGTGATTGTCCAGTTAATCTTCTTCCATCTGCAAAGAGGCTACTCCACTTGACCTCAACTTTCATCTCGTCTTTATTTTCAGAATCCCCTCTATTTCTCCGGGAGACTATTAAGAGCCACACAAGTTTGTGGAAGTCACCCTTTCTGCATATATTTCAGATATAATTAATTGTGATGCTCTTTTACATCAGAAAAAATAGCTTTACAGTGTGACCTTGCTGTTGCCATGATCCAATTATTATAGGACAAATAAATTAAAGCATTTGCTATCTTTGCCATGACATCATATTTTTGAATAATACAACTTCAAAATGTAGATTTGTGTTAAAGGTCTTATTTAACTTGTATGGATAATGATGCCTTATGCAATAATATTAATATGTCATGAGAAGTTTATGCATTAGATTACAAAATCCTAGGTTGGCAAACAAATAGTACAGGGGATGAGTACATCATTGACTTTAATTTCACTGTTTGTCCTGTACTTTACATCACAGATGGATTCGTCTGATGATATGTATATTTTTAAGTACAAGAGTTTCAAACATGATTAGAGCAAGGAATAGAGCACTGGATTCAATTTTTATTTAACTTTGTTAGAATGAAGACAGAAAAACAGCAAGCGGACTATGTCTTTTTGTATTGACTGGTCTCATTTTCTACTTACCTTCTGTTTACTGGGTACTCCCTCTTAAAATTAAAAAAAAAATTCAGAAAAATGAGGACAAAATTTAATACTTTGTCAATTATTTTCTCCAGAGTGGGTGTTCTTGCTCTAGGTTTTACAGTTAAGAAACTTCAAGTACCAAAACACCTCATGGAAAAGGGTCAGCACCAGAGCATGCTTTAATTCAGCTTCCACAATACACTATAAGTTACAGGAGACTCTATAAATCCTTTAACTTCTGGTTTCTGTGTTTAGTGTGAGCCATAATAGAGAAAATAAGGACATTACCTAGAACACTCATTTAAGTAACACCTTGGGCAGCAGCTCCATGCTGAGACACAGTAGTACCTTCTATGCAACAGTTTATTCTCTTCTCCAGAATACAGACAATCAAAATGACTTTCAGAGAAATTAAAGAAACAGTTAGTCTTCCTTGCAGCCTTCAGAATACCAGGACTTGTAACGAGCATGGAACATTTGTATTCACCTGGCCTTCAAAAAAGAGAAGAAAGAGACACTTAGTTTTAGATAAGTCATCAAAGAACCATAATTATGAACATGAAAAATCCAAAAGCATTACATGATTGACTCTAGCAAGGGCTTTTCGGTTATAGTTGGTTTTGTTTCTCAAAACTTAGTACTTTCTTACATTTGCAAATTAACAAAATATATGTCTGTTTTCCCCTCTGTCTTTGAAAGATAAATTTGAGAGTCCAACATCTTGAAAATATTCTTCATGAAATTTGTTGATGAGATGTCATCAGTTAACTTTCTGCGTGTCTTAGTTACTTTTTGCTCATTGCTGGGGCAAATACTCAACACTCAAAATGAAAAAAGGAAAGGTTTGTTTAGTTCACAGTTATAGAGGCTTCAGTCCATATTCCGCTGGCTCAAGGCAAATAACAACAGTTCATGGGAGCAGAAAACAATGAAGAGCAGAGGGGGAGCAGCAGTTGCAGCGTCCATCAAGCCTCTCTCTTCCTTCTACACTGTGAATACCGGCGCTAGAAGATCAAGCTCCGCCAAATACTGGGACTTCTCCACGGAAGCCAAGCATGACAGCAGGAAGCCTTCCTCAATTCCTGGGCTGGACCCGCACGCTGAGAACTGCCAACTTCTGGGGCTGATTCAGCCAAGTTGACACAATGTGTCAACTAACAACACCGTGCAACAAATGATCTCAAACATTCTGGCTTAAACGTTTCTCTCTCTCTCTCTCTCTCTCTCTCTCTCTCTCTCTCTCTCTCTCTCTCTCTCTCTCTCAAGATAAGGATTTTTTTTAAATTTATAAGACCCTTTAACTGAGTTCAGGGCCACCAGTCATTGCTCATGCAGGAGAAGCCTGATTGGTGTCTTGCTTGGAAAGCAAGGAGCTTTTAAAATGAAAATCACATGACTAAGGTGTCTCTCACAGCTCAGTGATATGTGCAGCTCGCCCAGGTGGGCAAGCCAGTTTTATAAGACACATCTTAGCTTGACTATGTTTACAGGAATTACATTAGGGAGGGAAGGCAGACAGTTACTCAGTTACTGGTTACTAAACAGCCTTAAACTGAGGATGAGTATACATTGCTTAAAGTAGATAACAGGAAGCTTAAGGGAACCTAGTAGTTCTCGATAGTTATAACACAAAATTCAATTGACCCATTACATTCCCAACTGGTTTTATCTGGGAATCAAATCATTGATGCTTTGTTACTTTTAAGGGCTGATATTGAGCTCTGAGCACCATTAACTTGATGGCTTGCATTTTTATTGAACATAAAAGCCCCGTAGCCAGAGCCAACAGACACAGGAGAGCAGGTTCAATTGAGGCAAATATCAGCTCATTTATGCAAGAAGACATTGGAATAGTCTTCATGGGTCTTCTCCTCTCAGCCTGCAGGTTAGGCATTTAGTCAAACTTCAGTTTGCTGCTCTAAACTCTGGCTAGTGTTAGCTGTGCTCAATACTCAGATACATTCATATACACCCTGGACAGGATTGAAAACATTGGTAGGAAAATTTGTGTTTTTTTTATTTTATTGAAGAACAAATAGCAATGAGACAGTTTCAAGACAAATTAACAGGACAGATTCCATGAATCAATGCATTGCACACTGTTTTCATAATATTTTGGTATTGTACAAGGTGCACGCACAATATTACACCTACAGACAGTATTATAGCAGAAGTCTCTAATCAGTGAATTAAGAGAGTGTAACTGTTTACTTATCTTATTTTTATACCTGAATTATATCTCAGATTCAATAATTTATACGTTCTACCTTCTTATTTTCCTAGTGGTTGGCCATAGCACTAGAAACTGACATAATATCGTTTCCAACCACTATTAGTGGAAAACTTGCTTCTCATAGAATTATGCAGAAGCACAGCATATTTATCCTAACTACACTGTTTATGCACACACATCATGATTCTTCCTTTGTATACCCATTTTTTTGGTCTAGACCTGTCAAAGATGGGCACTCCATTGTCATTAAACCAATTTAGGTGCCTGAATTCAGTGACACAATCCAACACAGTTCAGCATTCCACAATAATAATGAGTTATCTGAAGAATTTGTTGACTGTAGCGATTTACAGGTCAATGTATTATTATGGTCCTATGTTATATCCCTCATTTTTATTTTTTTTTTTTATTATTTTTTTTTTTTGTCTTTTTGAGACAGGGTCTCACTATGCAGTTCAGGCTGGCCTTAAGCTCACTTTGTAGCTCAGGCTGGTCTCGAACTCAGGACAATCCTCCTGCCTCAGCCTCCCGAGTGCTGGGATTACAGGCATGCGCCACCACGCCCGGCTATATCCCTCATTTTTATACTTTTCTGCTGGATAGTTAAGACCGACATAGATCAAGACCTATACAGCAAAAGATGTACCTTTTGTTTCTGATGAGGTCAGTAAAGTCCCCTCAGGGTCTATCTTGTCATCCTGTACCTTACTCTGCAGATCTTTTGTCTGTGTCAGCCATTTGAATGACTCTTGGCCAACGACTGACCAGTTTGCTCTCTGTAAGAGCCTGACAGAAAGGTTTCTGTTCATGTGACTCTCCGCAGGCACACTATAGATCATCAGTCCCTTTCCTCTGTGGCTCCATAATCTCCTTGATTAGAAAATTTGGGGCAAAATTGAGTTTCAGGATGTTACAGTACAGGTTTCCTATGCCCTGAGTCTTCGCTGACCTTGAAAGGCTAGGGCCGAAATGTTGGCTGGCCTTGCGGCTCTTCTATTTCTCCAATTTTGATGTGTGAACTTAGGTTGTTAGCTATCCAGTAGAAAAGCTAATTAGCACCCTGCAGCACATGCTGTTCAGTTTGCCCTAGCTATCTGACTCAATTGTTTTTAGTTGTTATTGTACATTTCTGTTTGTATTTTTCTTTTGACTTCTTATACCAGGGAGACTATACAATATTTACATATGTGTGTCTGGCTTATTTCACTTGTGAGTATATGTTTAAGTGGAACCCACTTAAATATAAATGGATTCTTCAAGTTTACCATTCTTTATAGCTGACTAATACTCCATTATATAGAAATACCACATCTTTTTCAACCATTCCTCAGGTGACAGACATCTTAGTTGTTTCCAAGATTTTGCTATCACAAATTGTGCTGCTATAAACATAGGTACACATATATCGCTATGATGCAATGATTTCAGTTCCTCTGGAAAAAATTCCCAGTAGGAGGATTCTGGTTTGATGGGATTTCCTGTCCTACTCTTTTGAGGAGTCTCCACACTAATCTCCACAGTGCTTGTACCATCTACCTTCCCACCAGCAGTGAAGAAGTATTCCCTTTTTCGCACAACTTCTCCGACATTTGTAATTGGTTGATTTCCTTGGGTCTTTAAACTTGAGGGCCCTGTTATATCTGAGTTCTTTATACATTCCAGACAGCAGACCTTTGTATGATTGCTTATTAGTTAGGATTTTTTTCAGAATTTGTGGGTTGTCTTTTCACTCTGTTGACAATTTCTTTTGACGTGCAGGAACTCCTCAACAAGAGTTGATCCCAGTTGTTGATTCTTTCAAGTGTTTCCCATGCAAATATATGTTTATTCATGAACTACGTACCTAACCCTATGTCTTCAAGAGTTCCTCCTACTTTCTCTTCCAGGAGACTGAGTGTTTCTGTTTTAATGTTTAGATCTTTAATCTATTTTGACTTTAGCTTAGTGCATGGTGATAGAGTTGGGTCAAGTTTTAGTTTTTGGCATGTAGAAAGCCAGTTTTTCCAGCACCATGTCTTAAAGAGGCTATCTTTCTTCCAGTAAGCTTGTTTGTTCCCTTTGTTGAAGACCATAATTCAGGTATAAAAAATAAGATAAGTAAGCAGCTACACTCTTAATTCACTGATAAGAGATATCTGCTAAAATAATATCTGTAAATATAATATCATGTATGTACTTTGTACAATACCAAAACATTATGAAAACAGTTTGCAATGTATTAATTTATCAAATTTGTATCGTTAAGGTGTCTTGAAACTGTCTGATTGACATTTGTAGTTTAATAAAATAAAAAAATTAAATTAAATTAAATTAAAAAAAAAAAGAAGACCAGATGGCTGAGTGTGTTCGTAGATGCCTCTGCATCTTCTAATCTATTCCATGGATCCTCTGGTCTGTTTCGTTGCCAATAACATGTTGATTTTATCACAGTGGCTTTGTAGTATAATTTCAAATCAGGAATTGTGATGCCTCCTGCCTTGTCTTTATTGGCCAAGATTACCTTTGCTATTCTAGGTCGTTTGTGGTCCCAAAGAATTTTAGGAATGATTTCTCTAGGTCTGGGAGGTATGTTGGTGTCTCTTTGATAGGGACTGAGTTAAATCTGTACAACAATTTTGGGAGTATGGCCATCATCACGATGGTTCTTCCTATCCAGGAGCATGAAATATCTTCCCATTTTCTGAAATCCTCTATAATCTCTTTTCTTAGGGTGTTGTAATTTTCTGTGAAAAGATCTTTGACTTCCTTGGTTAAGTGAATTCCAAGGTATTTCATTTTCCATGGTGCTATTGTAAAAGGTATTGTTTCTATTGTTTCCCCTTTAGTGTGCTTGTTATCTGTGTAGAGGAATGCTATTCACTTTTGAGTACTGACTTTGTATCCTGCTATGATACTGAATTTCCATTTCAATTCTAGTAGTTTCTTGGTGGAATTTTCTGGGTCTTCCAAGTAAAGAATTATGTCATCTGCAAATATTGATAATTTAATTTCTTCTATACCTCTTCTTATTCATTTTATTTCTCCCTCTTCTAATGGCTGTTGCTAATGATTCCAAAACTACATTGAATTGGAGGGGTCTTGTACCTGATTAAAGAGTAAAAGATTTCAGTTTTTCCCCATTTCAGATTATATTAGCTTTTGGGTTGTCATAGATGGCTTTTATCAAGATAAGGTAGAGCCCATCTATTCCAATTTTCTCTAGGACTTTGAACATGAATGAGTGTTGAACTCTGACAAAAGCTTTCTCTGCATCAATTGAGATGATCATGTGGTTTTTAGATTTCAGTCTATGATTATAAGTGTATTATATTTATAGATTTTTGAATATTGAACCATCCTTGCATCGCTGGGATGAGTCCTATCTGCTCATGGTGTATGATCTTCTTGATGACTTGCTGTATTCTATTTGCTAGGATTTCATTAAGCAATTTTGTGTCTATGTTCATGAGGGAGATTGGCCTGTAGTTCTCCTTTTTAGTTGGGTCTTTCCCTGGTTTTGGAATCAATATAATACTTGCATTCAGAAATGATTTTGGAAGACCTGCTTCCTTTTCAATTTAATTGAAGAGTTTGAGGAGTATAGGGATTATATCTTCTATAAATTTCTTGTAAAATTCAGCTGTGAATCCATCAGGACTTGGACTTTTCTTTTTCTGTAGGCTTTTTCTTATGTTTTGTATTTCATTGGCTGTTATTGGCTTATTGAGAGTTGTTCTATCTTCTTGGTTCAGTTTTGATAATTTTCACCTTCATAGGAATCTGTCCATGCCATCTGTGTCTTCTATTCTGTAAGCATAAAGATTCTCAAAGTAGCTATTGACAATCTTCTGGATTTCCACTGGGTCTATGGTGATTTCACCCATTTTATTTCTTATTGCTTATATTTGAAATTTATCTTTCCTCTTTTTGATGAGTTTGGCTATAGGCTTATGAACTTAATCTTTCAAAGGACCAACTTTTTGATTTGTGGATTCTTTGAACTGTTTTCTTCATCTCAGTTGGACTAATTTCTGCTCTAATCTTTATGATTTCTTCCCGTCACTGCTCTCTGCGTTTTGTTTGCTCTTCTTTTTCTAGATGTCAGAGATGCAACATTAAGATGTTTATTTGTTCCCATCTTGTTTTCCTAATGTGTGAGTTCATAGCTATGATTTTCCCTCTAAGAATGGCTTCATCGCATCCCATAAATTCTGGTAAGTTGTGCTTGAGTTTTCATTGAATTATAGATTTTGTTGAATTTCTTGTTTAATTTCATCTGTGACTCATTGATTGCTGAGTAGGGTGTTGTTTAATTTCCATGAATGTAGAGGATTTTGCTGGTTTCTTTAGTTGTTTAGTTCCAGTTTCATTGCACTGTGGTTAGATAATATGCATGGGATAATTTCTGTTTTCTTGCATATGCTTAAGCATGACTTCCGGACTAGTATCTGATCAATTTTGGAAAATGACTCGTGTACAGCTGAAAAAATATGTATTTGGCTGTGGTTGGGTGGATCACTTTGTATGTGTTGAAAAGGTCCATTTGTTCCACTCTCTGGTTCTGTTCTGCGACTTCCTTGCTAATTTTTTTGTCTGGTTGATCTATTTTTTTTTTTTTTTAGATAAGGGGACGTTATGTTCTCCTGTTAAGATTATGGTCTTAGATATTAGGTTTTTCATGTCCATTGAGATTTGTCTTACACAGTTGGGTGCTCCTATGTTTCGTACATAAGATATTTATGAGAGTTACTTCATTCCCTTGCGTTTTTCCCCTAACCAATATATAGTGGCCTTCTTTGTTTTGTTTTATCATTCTTGGTTTGAGGTTGAGACTGTCTGAGAACAGATTGCTACTCCTGCTTTTTTTTGAGGTGTTGGGTATGCAGTATTATTTTCTATCCTTTACTTTGAGCCTACGAATGTCCTTTTGAGGTAAGTGTGTTTCTTCTATAAAGCACATTGTTGGATTTCATTGCCTAATCCCCTGTGCCAGTCTATTTCTCTTAATTGGTGAATTGAGTCCATTTGCATTGATGGTTATAATTGAAATGTGTTGACTTATGTTTGTCATGGTATTTACCTGCAGTTGTTTACTCCTTTGTATCCTGTGTTTAATTTTATATCCTGTTTAGTGGGTTCATTGCATTCTCATTCGTGGAGTTCTGGTCATTGTGGTCTCTCTCTAGAACATCTTTTACTAGCCTATGTAGGGATGGCTTTGTCACCATGAAATTCTTTTTTTGTTCTTTATCGTGAAAGTATTTCACTTCTCCATCAGACTTGAAAGAGAGTTTTGCAGGGTATGATAGTCTGGGATGGAATTTGTTTTCATACAGGACTTGACGAACTCCATTCCATGCTTTCCTTGCCTTCATGGTTTGTGTAGAGAAGTCGGTTGTAATTCTGATGGGTTTTCCTTTTAATGCAATCTGCTTATTTCCTCTAACAGCTTTCAGTATATTATTGTTGTGTTGCATCTGGGACCTTGATTATTACTTGTCTCGGTGTGTTTTTACTTGGGTTTATAATATTCGGTGTTGTTTGTTTCTGCTACCTGAATGTCAGATTGCTTCCTCATATTTGAGGAGTTTTCTGTGATTATTTCTGCCCATATTCTTTTAATATCATTTGTATTCACTACTTCATTCTCATTGATGCCAATTAATTTCAGATTGTTCATCTTGGTGTCATCTACCTGGTCATGGATTATTTTTTTGTGCATTCTTGTTGTTTTTAACAGATCCTTTCTCTTCTTTTCACTAGCTGCACCAGAATCCTCATGATCTGAAATTTGTCTTCACTTTCATTCAAACAGTTTTGTAGACCTATGATTGATACTTTTAGTTTTTCTTTATCTCTTTGATTCTGATTCATGCATTCTGTTTCTTTTCTGTATTGCTCATTCCAGGATTCCATCATATTTTTGATCTCCTGTATTTTCTTTTTTTTATCGATGTCTTCTTTAGAGGTAGCTATTAATTCTCTTTCTGCAGAGTTTCTTGCAAATTGGGTTTCCTCCCAATTTTTCCTCCACTATTTCCAGAATTGTTTCTGTATATCAGATGCTATGATTTCACAGAATTCTTTTTTGATTTCAGAAATTATTTCTCCTTTGAGTGCCTCATGACCTTTTTGCTGTTGTTTCTTTGCTTTTTTAAAATATATTTATTTATTTATTTATTATTTTTATTTTATTGAGCTACAAATGTCAATCAGACAGTTTCAAGACACCTTAACAATACAAATTCGATAAATTAATATATTGCACACTGTTTTCATAATGTTTTGGTATTGTACAAGGTACATGCATGATATTATATTTACAGATATTATTTTAGCAGATATCTCTTATCAGTGAATTAAGAGTGTAGCTGCTTACTTATCTTATTTTTTATACCTGAATTATATAAAAAATTCAATAATTATTTTCCTAGTGGATGACCGTAGTAATAGAAGCCGACATAATATCCTGTCCAACCACCATTAATGCAGATCTTGCCTGTCATAGAATTATGTAGAAGCACAGCGTTATCTATCCCAACTGTATTGTCTATACACACACATCATGATTTTTTCTTTCTACACCCCTTCCTTTGTCTATACCTGTCAAAGGTGGGCACTCCATTGACATTCAACTAACTTAGGTGCTTGAACTCGACACCACAATCCAACACAGTCCAGCATTCTACAATGATAGTGAGTTAATCAAAGAAGTTGTCGACCATAGCCATTTACAACTCAGCTTAATACTATGGCCCCAGGATGTATACTTCATTTTTATACTTTTCTGCTGGATGGTTAAGACCTAGATAGATCAAGACTTATATACCAACAGATGAACTTTATATTTCCTATGTGGTCAGTGAAGTCCTCTCAGGGTTTATCTTGTAGTCTTGTACATTATTCTGTAGTTCCTTTTTCTGTGTCATCCATGTGGATGAGTCACGGCCAATGCTTGACCAGTTTGCTCTCTGTGAGAGCTTGAGAGAAAGTTTTCTCTTCATGTGACTCTCCCCAGGCACACTATAGAACTTCAATCTCTTTCCTCTGTGGAGAAATACAAAAGGAAATGTACAACAGCTAAGATCAATTGAGTCAGATAAGGCAAAGTGAATGGCATATGCTACAGGATACTAATCAGCTTTTCTTCTGGATGGTTAACAACCTAAGATCACAAGTCAGAGTTGGAGAAATGTTTCTTTGCTTTCAACGCTGTTAATTCATACTATTCAGCTGGAATAGTGTTCTCTGCACTTGTTCTCAGTGAGCATTGGGTTTTCCCTAGATATTTCTGGATTTGATTCTTTATTTTAGATGCTATGTGTTCAAATTTTTTTATTTCAGGAATTAATTCTTGTCTGATTTCCTCTATACCTTTTTGGTGCTGTTCCTTTGGTGCCATCTCTGCTAATTCACTCATTTTAGGTGAGCCTGTGTCCTCTGCACTATTGGTGGACTCAAGGCCTGAGATTGCTTTTTGCTCCTTGTCTTTCTTATTTTGTATAGTAATGATCTCTGACCTTTGCTGTAGAGCTTTGTTGTAGCTATAGCCTTAGCACGTAATGAGATTCGGGTGCCAGTCTATTAAGTTTGAGATTATCCATTTATGCCTGGACTGGATCTAGTTGTTGTGTTCAGTTCCTTTTTGCTGCAACTCCTGTGAATCCCTCTGTTGCTCCCTGGTTAGGGGAGCACTGGGGTTGGGGGGCAGAAGCTCTCCCTCACACTCACCTGGCCGGGCCGAGGTGGATCTATTGCCAGGGGAGTCACCAAACCTTCTTGCTCCCGTGGTAGCCTTCAGAAGGGCAGTAGCTATGAGGAGTTGCCAGGTAGGTCTGTCTGGCGTGTCTCAGGCAGGCCTCTGCCTAGCATGTCTTGGGGCCTCAGGCTCTGGACTGTGCAGAGTGTGCAGGAAGAAGCCAAAGGCTCTCTCTCAGACTCACCGTACACTCACCGAACTTTGATGCCCTTGGAGTCAGGAAAATTCTCACTCAATCAGCGGGCTTTGGTGCAGGGGATCCGGGGAGTGGCTGGAAGGTGGGCATGAGGTCTCAGGCTGGTCACCCACTTTGAAGGGTTGGGGGTGGGTATCCGAGTAGCGCACGTGGGAAGAGGCCAAAGGCTCCCCCTTAGATTCCCCACACACTCACTTTTCTTGAGGGCCAGTCGATTCGTGCAAATTCCCACTCCCTGGGAGGGCTTGGCGGCAGGATCCAGGAGGCCACTGGAATTGGCCTGGCTGTCTCAGGCTGGTCGCTCTGGCTGTATTTACTACCTAAAATCTCTTTAACCAGATTTCTTGTCGATCCCATGTATCTTGTATTTTCTTTCTTTAAACTTCAGGTTTGTAATCTTTCTCAAACTCCTGAATAACAGTTATATCTCCTTTCTAAATGCCTGAACAGTAGTTTCCTCACTGTATTTTAAGTTTACACTAACAATATCTTCACTTCTGCTCCAGATTTTACCCATATTCATGCAAAACTATAATCTTATATTTTAGAATTTTTGGTATGGAGTATCTTATGGCTGTATCATTTAAAAATTACGTACTTCTGGAAATGGCCAAATAGCTCAGCAGATTAAAGCACCTGCAAGCAGGCACAGGAGCCAAGGATTCAATCCTTGGGCCTGCTATGCTGGCCTCAGCCCAGGGGCACGCTGAGATAGCAATTGAGATTGGGCATGATGACAGGTGTCTGTAATCTCAGTTCTGTAAAAAGGTGGATCACTACAAGTCTGATCTAGTAGTGAGACCTTGAACAGCATAAAATGCAGAAAGAAAGAAAGAAGGAAGGAAAGAAAGAAAGGAAAATAAAAAATATCCACTTCTAAATATCAAAAACTCCAAAACTTCGTGACTAAATGTAATGCAGTAAAAATTTAGTATTTTTATGCATCTTTAAGACATAAACTTTACATTAGTCATATTCTTTGAATGACAACTCCCTGCTTTATCTTCCCCCTCTACTGGGTCCTGTAAATGATCATTCTACCGTTTGTCTATGGGTTTGGCTACTCTAGGCTTTTCACACCCAGCAATGAATTGAAAACATTTGAGGTCTATTCCAAGAATACGTTCAGATTAACATTAGAAAAATAATTTACATAATTATTTCCACTAACAATTTAAGGAAGAAAATTAGATTTTTTTTTGGCTACACATAATAATTTGAAAAGAATCTATTTCATTTCATGATTTTAAAATATAAAACTCAGGTAACAATACAAGAAATTCTTTTCTGATTCACGATGAAAATTTTTTTCTACAAATCTATAGCAAATATGTTTAATATGATAGGTTGAATGTATGCCTTTTAAAATGAGCAAGAAGAGAGCAGGGTCATCAATTACTTCTTATTCCTAGTATACAGGAGACCATTACCTGTGTAGTAAGCAAGGAAAAGAAAGATACAGAGTATAAAAAGAAAAAACAAAACTAATTATTTACAGATTGATATTATTGTCCCTAATGTAAATCTAAAGATAAATTATTAGAAATCATAACAGAATTTAGCAGTCTGTATATCAAACTTTGTAAAACTCTATTAAAAATAAATTTATCCTTCATGCTATGGCACGACTAATCTTGGGGATCTTAGTATAACTTAAACAAGGTAATTCTATACATACACATACGAGGACAAAATATTTCATTTAATCTTTGCTCAAAGAGATTTCACATTCAGCAAGTGTAACTTTACTTCCTGTTCCCCTTCCCCAAACCCTCCTCTCTGCCCATCTTTCTCTGTAGGATTTGCCCATCCTAGACATTTCCCTTTCTCTCTCTCTTTTTTTTTTTCTTTCTTTGTATTTTAGGAAAGAGTCTACAGGGTGTTCAAAGTGTCACTATTAGATTGGACTCACTGATCTGCCTGTTTACAGTCTTCTATGAACTGGAATTACAGGCATGGGCCACCACACTCAGTCTCAATCACTGCCATCTCAGCAGGCCCCAGGGGCATGGCTGGCACAGCAGGCCCAGGGTGCAGCCCAGCCTCTGTGCCTGCTTTCAGGCACGTTAGTACTCTGAGCTATTTGGCTGGCCCCCTAGACCTTTAATATAAATAAAATCGAACAATATATACTCTGATTTCAGCATACTGTTTCTAATTATACTGTTTCTGCTGACCCAAGTTGCAGCAAATTGAGTGCGTTTTGTTTTTTACTATAACTTTTTTTTCCATTTATTTTTATTTTATTAAAATACAAATGTCAATCAGACAGTTTCAAGACACCTTAACCATACAGAGTCGATGAATTAATACATTGCAAACTGTTTTCATAACGTTTTGGTACTGTACAAGGTGCATACATGAAATTATATTTACAGGTTTTTTTATAGCTGAATTATATCAAAGATTCAATAATT